>VNJZ01003794.1:0-17933 GCA_008042795.1 Drosophila asahinai
AATAAAATAAATATTTTTAAATATATTTTTATTGCAGTTTTAATGGTTATTAATGCATTCTCCCCGAACGGTTCTTTATGTATGCTACAGATGTGTTCTTAATTGCTTCCTTCACAACAGTTCTATAACTGTTATCAATGGGTTATTTTGAAGCGGTATATTGCATGAAAGATACATTGCTACAGAACCGTTATTGATGTATGCTGCAGATGGGTTATATAACGCTTCTTTTAGAAACTAAAGTTGGAAGCGAAACCCGAAGATTGCCGAAGTGTAATATACGTTATTTATATGTTGCGAAAGAACTGTTGCAGCATACAAAAGAAAAGAACAGTTGTTTCGGTGTTTCACCCCATACAAATCTGAAAGGAAGACCCCTGGTATAGAGAATACATTCTTTACTCGGAGAGAATGCATAGAACTGTGCTTGTTGGAAGCGGCCAGGTCCGACTGGGAAGGTGTGTCGGGAGTGTGTTGTGTGGGTAGCAATGAATTAAAGCTTTGCATTGTTTTTCGGGGATTTTGCGACCGAGAAAAATAAATCATTGAAAACGGAAAGAAAACGCGTGAGAAAATTGTGTGAGTGTGTGTTTTTTCTTATTTGCTTTTTATTTACAGCGATTGGTAAAAAAATGTCTCCGTTGTCATTCAATTATTATTGAATTAAATATTTTTTCGTCCTTCTTTTTATCGATCTCTCTCTGATTTCTATTTAAGCCTTCAACATGCTCCGTTGCATTCCTGTGTATAAATATTTTTTCTTTCGCTTTTACTTTTACTTTTATTTTCTATTTTCGCTCCCCGAATTTATTAATGGTTTTCATTGTTTTTTTTTGTTTAGTTTTCTGCTTTGTTTTCGTTAAAAAGAACACTTTTGTAGCGTTTCTACGATTGGTTTTATTTTTTTTATTTTTATTTTCCGATGTCGAATAAAACGCTAAAATACGCAATGTAAATAAGTATATATAATGTATATATATATATAGATATATATATAATTATATATATGTATGTATGTATATATTTTTGTTGTATATAATAGTTTTTGTTTTGGTTTCTTGCATGGTTGTTTCTGTAGGCGTATATATAAATAACGTCGCTTCATTGTATATATATATATATATATATTTATGTATATATGTATATGTATGTATATATTTTTTATGATAAACTTTTTTGCGCGTTTTCCGTTCGTTTGTTTAAACTGTTTTTCCTTTTTTTGTTTTCTGTTAGCAAGCAATTTATATATAATATATATATATATATATTTAATATTTTAGCTTTTAGGTTTTTTTACAGTGCAAAAATGTACAAAGAGCGTACAAAGAGAGGATCTCTTCCGCTCACACGGCAAGGATGTCATCGTTAGTACATGGATTTCGTTTCGTAAATGATAGAATTTCATAAAGCCTAAGTTCGATTGCTACAAAAAAATGCCCTATATCTGTATATTTCGCGTGTATATTGTATATATATATATATATATTCCGAGTGTTTATCGTTCTACTTGTAACTGTTGTCGTCATAAGTATTTAAAGTATGAGGTAATGCTTTATTTCCGACTTAAAACTAATATTATGTTATGTCCGCGTCAATATTCTAATTCTATTCTGTAAATCTGTAAATATATACGGCAAGCTCAGAGAACTCACCTCTCCTCCGTGCTTATGACTATATACACGTCTTTATAGTGTGTGTGAAATCTATATATTGATTCGGATTCTGATTCGGTTTCGCTTGAAGGAAATGAAATCTGAACATTGAAATACACATGGTTCTGAAAGAATATCAGTGGCAGTTAAATGATATACGGTTGTGTTTCCTCAAAAATCAGGGAATAGGAATAGGGATCAAGAATCGGAGACCTTAGTTGATAGGCTTTAATTAGAGAATACCTCTCGGACACTCCTACAGAATATCTCTTGCTATCGAGTTCGAATTTGTTATCGAGCTCTAACTAGTTATCGAATTTGACCGTTTTTCGATTTCAAGCATGACATGACACTTTTTGCCTTAACTTGACATTTTTATAAAAAATCGCTCGCTACCACTCTGATCTCACTTTGAATGAAAATATGTGTTGAAATCTGTTTAAATTTCCTATTCTGCTATATCGTTATCTGTAAATTGGTTGGATTGTGTTTTGGGTTGGTTTGTGCGGCGTTTACTAATTTTAGTTCTTGGAATTGGTTCACTACGCTTGTGTAAAATATGCGCTAAATGTGATCTAAAGGCTAAATCGGCTACGTTAACATTATGTTTGCATTTATTATTATTTTATAAATTGTATATTTTTCTCGCTTCTCGCTTCTGGCTTCTTGCGTTCTCGCTTTCGTTATGCTCTTCAGTTATTGTTGTTATTGTTGTGTGGCTCAAGTCATCGGGATAATGGTCATTATTTATATATATGTCTATTGATTCCTCCTCCAATTCGTTCTTCGAGTTGTTTGCTAAATGGATTATTTTTACTGTATTTAATATTTTACAAAAATTGTTTGCGAACAAAGCGTGAATTTGTTGTCGTCCTTGCTAAGTTTTTCTTTGTATTTTTTTTTCATGGAAAAAGTCAACTATAATGTAATTTAAAAACATTTTTCGCTCGTTAATTGTAATTGTAATTTACAGATTGCGTTTCGTTAACTATATATATATATATTTATAGAATTAGTTATCGATTTCTTGTTTCTTATTTTGCTTTGCTTGGGGATTTCTGTTTCGTATAAAACTGGCGACTAAAAGTTTACAAATTACGCGATTGCTTACAGAACTCGTCGTCGAATCCGATCTCTGGACTCGATGTACGTCGGTAATAATACAAAAACACAAAGAGTTACAATATTTATATAAGACATCGTCCACCCAATGCGTATATTTACACAACCTCCAAGCGGGGACTGAGACTGAGACTGAGACTGAGACCGAGGCTGGGACTGAGGTGTTCCGGGATCCGCGATCGTGTAAAAACTATCCATTATAAGTATTATTATATTTATATTATTCATGTAACATATTTAATGAATCCTCAAGATAGTGGCAGTTTCCATTTATAGCTTTAATTGGGGATGAGGAGTGGATGAAAATGATACATCTTAATGAAATAATGATGGAGAAGAAACCAAGTTCTGAAAAAGAAAACCAACTGAAGAAAAGTAAAACCAACATTGATTATTTTGAGTGTTTTTGTTTTTTGTTTCGTTTTTTTGTTGTTTTGTTTTCGTTTTTTCTTTTTTTGTTATTTTCATTTGCGTTTTGAAATAAATCCAAAAAACCATATTTATTCAAAACAGCATTATTTTCTCAGTGTGTGTATATAAAAAAATTATTTTTTTCATCTTTTTTTCATTCTTTTCTTTTTTTTTTTTTTGTTTGTCTGTGTATAAATATAAAGAATTTATGGGTTTTAAAAATATATATTTATGTTTCATATAAGTAGGTAAAAAAAAAATTATAATTCAAAAATAAGAGAAAATTTTAAAAAGAAAAAAAAGATTTTTTTTGCATTTGCTTTTATATTTTTAATTGTAAAAATAGAAACTCTGATGAAAAACTATATTCCATATGAAATAAGTGTGGGTTTGGGTGTGTGTGTGTCAACATAATGATTGATTTACATAATCTAGTAGAATTCTGTTCAATTTGTTTCGGACAGAGAGAGGGACAAACCGGGGAAGAGTCAGTCGAAGTAGAAGAAATTCTAGCAGTTTGTCCAAAATATTTGCTATTTATGTAGGATTTACAGATCCTACACACATATCCCTTCTGAAGGAAACCATTTCGAAATTGCTTTACAATTGAGATATCTACGAAAAAGTTTTTGTTCTTTTTGCTGACTCGAGGTATTTTTAGTTGGCTAACGTAATCCACGTAAATCGAGACGCGATTATTGAGCCAAAACAGCAAAAAATGGTCTGAAAACAACGCATGTCTGTACATGTCCAGCTTCAGTCCTTTTCAGGCTGGAATCCCCCGCGGGAATGCTTCATTCTAACGGCCAGGAATATTTATTCCAGCCCGAAATGAGACATTTCCAGGGGGGAAACTGAAAGAAAACGTATGGACTTTCCACAGAAAATTCCTTTGCGGGAATTTCTCTCGAAAGCATTGTTTTCCAAACTGAATTTTTAAAGGTTTCACACATATTCACATTGCCTTCCCAAATTGCTTTTTCGTTTATACAATTGAATTATTAATTATTACGAATTGTTTTTGAGATCTTTTGCTAGCTAAAAATATTCAAAACAAACTGCTGCTGTGTGTTGTGTGATGAGAACTTCTTCTGAATCGATTATTCATCAAAATGTGTGTGTGATTGTCGATATAATTTTAAATTTGAAAATCCTAAAAAATTCGCTTAACCAGAATTACTAAATAAGTAAAATATGTATAATCGCTTTTTGCTTACCCTAAATAATATAAATATAGATAGAAACAATGAATCAAAAGCAGTTAAGACTTAACAACTAGAAAAGGTTGAAGTTACAAAAAAAAATATTACAATTATGTGGGGTTAGGGTGGGGACAAGGGACAAGGAGGAAAGGGTAAGGTAAAAGGGTAAGGTTAGTTGTAAGCAAGTGTATAAGTCCGAGTTGCTATTTGTATATAGATAGATGTAGCTGTGTGGGTGTAAGATAACTATTTGATAGATCGCCTATATAAATACGTTAATTTTTAACTGAACACATCGTATTTCTGAAGAAATGATCAAACACAGAGCCTTACCTTTCTGCGACTCTCTGCGAGTGCGAGTATGTGTGCGTGTGTGTGTGTGTGGGGCTTGGAGCTGGAAAAATATCGATATCGATATCTTTGTTTTTCGATATCGATGTTTTTCCTGCTCCCGTGTGAGTGCGTGTGCCTGTGGCTCGATAGTTGTTGTTGTTGTGGTTGCTGTTGTTGTTGGCAGATTTTTCAGTCTAAAAAGGGAGCACACCCACACACACACTCACCGCACACACACACTCACCGCACACACACACCCACACACACACACTTGAAGAATATTAAAAATAATGTAAAAATAATATTAAAAAAAGAAGTTTTCAAATTATGAAACTCTAAATTTTAAAATTTAACATGAACTAAGTGCGGTGGTGGTGGTTTTCATCCAAAGTAGAGGGGGGTTCGGGATCGGGTTCGGGTTCGCTCAGAGGAGCATCAGCAGCAGGATCAGCGGCAGGCCCAGGACCAGCAGCAGCATCAGCAACACCATCAGCCAGAGCCAGAGCCAGCTCGCAGCTGGGCCCCCGCCGCCGCCGCCTTCGTCGCCGTCGTCGTCGTCGTTGCCAGGCCTCGCTTCCTTCTCCTGCTCCTCCTCCATCCTGCGGGCGCTTTGGCGACGACGACGACGGCGATGCAGGATTAGGAGCACAAAGCGCACCATCCGCTGGTAGCCCGACACGTTGTTAAAGTTGCTGATGGTAATGGCTCAGCGCCTGCAGCTGGTACTGATGCTGATGCGGATGCGGATGCGGGTGGGGATGCTGCTGATGGGGGTGTGGCTGCTGTGGCTGCGGCAGAGGATGCTGGTGCTGCTGCTGGTGCGGATGCGGATGCGAGGCATGCGTCCGGGCATGGCCGTGCATGTGCAGCTGCCGCCCTGTGCTGGGATAGTAGTTCGGCATCAGCGAGTGATGGTAGGCAATCGCTGCGGCTGCTGCCGCCGCTGCCGAACGACCATTGCCGTTGTTGCTATTGTTGCTGTTGCTGTTGTTGCTGATCGCGGCCAGCGGCGGTGCACCCAGCAGCGGAGGACGTCGCTCTACGCGCTCTGTTCGTTCGTAGCCAGCTGTGGCAGTAACTGATCCTGCTCCACCTCCTCCTCCTACTGTTGCTGCCGCTGCTGCCGCTCCTGTGCCCTCTGTCGGCGTTTCCAGCAGATGATGATGCCTGTGGTGATGATGGTGATGGTGATGATTGTGCCCGGCCCCCGGGTCGCTGATGATGCCGACGTTCTTGCTGTTGCTGCTGGCCATGCTGTTAAGGTTAAGGTTTTGATTGCCGACGTTGTTGCTTAGTGGCATCGTCGTCGTCGTGGATTTGCACTCTGCCGCCGCCGCCGCCGCCTCGCTTGTGGTCACTACTGTTGTTGTTGTTGCCGCCGCTGCTGCGGCTGCTGCTGCTGCTGCCGCCGCTGCTGCCGTTGCCAATGTTGCTGTTGCTGCCACTGCCGTCATCAGATTGCAGGAGTCAAGTCTTTGTCATTTGGAGTTGCTCTGCAGAGCCGCATTGATCTGTGTCCACAGCTCTTTCTTGCAGGACTTGGACCTGTTAGGGCAGATAAAAATGATTAAAGGAGCTTCCTTATATACCAACCTTTGAGGCTACACCTACCGCTTGATGGACTGCAGCCAGTCCTTGAACTGGGCACTGCCCTCGGGCGTTATCTGGAAGGCGGCGCGTGCGGCCACCACAATGCTGGCAAACTCCTCGTAGTCGCCCTGCGTCAGATGGTACAGCTTCTGGTGGATGCACTGGATGTACCTGCAAAGCCCACTCATAAGTCAGAGGATTCTAAACCCCTTCCCGGCCTGGATTACTCACATTTGCTGGCACTTCTGCACGAGAGGAGTGAGCGCAGAGCGCAGATGCTGCATCACCAGCTGGTGGTTGTTCCTGCCCAGATAGTGCGCCGACTCAATGGCCACGTCGTGCAGGACAAAGGGACTCACGATGGAGTTGACGGCACAAATGCAGAACTGATGCAGATACTGGGTGCCCAGCTTCTTGCTGATCCTCAGCAGCCACTTGACATCCTCGCCGTAGGGGGGATTCCGGGCATACTTGGCCTGCGGCCGATCGTCGTGGACGCGTCGTGCCAGAGTCTCCATGGCCAGCATGCCCACGTTGTAGGCGGCCAGCAAATACCGCAGCTGGGTGGGTCTGGGGTTGGAATAAAGGAATAATATGCTATAGGGAACCTCAAAGGAATATATTCCAGGTTAAACTCACGTGAACTGGTGAGGCTGCCGCTGTCGCACCGGCGGCTGGGAGGGCGGCGCCTGCTGCTGCTGTTGCTGCGGGGGCGGCGCCTGCTGCATGAAGGGATACACGGGATGCTGGTGCTGGTGCTGGCGCATGGGCATCACGCCCACACCCACACCCACGCCGGGTGGCCCGTTTGGCGGCGGTGGCGGCGGCGGACCGTAGTAGCCCTGCGGCGGCCCCATTGGCGGCCCAGGGGGACCTCCTTGGAGCGCCTGATAGGCCTGCGGCGGCATGGGCTGGAAGGCTCCCGGCGGCGGCTGCGGCTGGAAGGCGGAGGGCGGCTGTCCCGGATGTCCTGGCTGACCGGGATGACCCGGCGGCGCCTGGCCACCCATCTGGACCTGCTGCTGCTGCACCTGCTGCTGCTGCTGTTGCACCTGCTGCTGCACGACCTGCTGCTGCTGCTGCTGTTGCTGCTGCGGATTGGGCGGCTGCTGGGGCGGCGCCTGCTGGTAGCCGCCGTAGGCCTGTGGCGGCGGCGGCGGTCCAGCGGAGATGTACATCTGCATCTGTCCGGGCGGGTAGCTCAGGTTGTGATGAGCGTGCGCGTACAGGCCCTGGCAGAAGCTGTACGGCGGATACGGGGCCAGGCCGAGGGGAGCCAGAGCGGCCACGCCAACGGGCTGGAACTGGCCCTGCGGGTTGGGCAGGGCGGAGCCCACCACAGGCGGTGGCACGGCCACAGGGAGACCGGGTCCGGGGCCTGGCACTCCGGGATTGGGCATGCCCAGCTGCTGCTGCTGTTGCTGCACGACCTGCTGCTGCACCGCCTGCTGCTGCTGTTGCTGCTGCTGCTGCACCTGCTGCTGCACCTGCTGTTGCACGGCCTGCTGCTGCTGCTGCTGCTGGAGCTCGTGCTGCTGCTGCGACTCGATCAGCGCACTCAGACTAACCGCCGAGTGGTCCATGGTGTCGTCGTGGGGCTCGTGCTCGCTGTTGTTGGGCGTGTTGCGCATGTACAGCTCGTACCAGTAGCGGGCCACCTGGAAGAGCACCTCCGGATAGACGCCGCCGCCCTTGGCAGCCGTTTCCACGGTGAGACAGGCCCGCTCCAGCATCAGATCGCTCTGCTCCTTGCACTGCAGGATCGCGCGCTGGATCTCGTTCGGATTGAGGGCAGCGGCGTGCGGGAGCACGGACAGGGCTAGCTCTGCCGCCGGATAAACCATGTTGCTGTCCCAGCCGCGCGATGCCCGGTCCGCCATGCCAGCGGCTTCCGGGGGCGTGAGATGCGCCTCCCACGTGTCGATCAGAAAGCTAATCGCCGGCGCTCCAATCTCCATGGCCTGGCCGAGGATCCAGGAGACGTGCGAGGAGTACGTCCGCGACAGCCAGTTCGGGCTGACGCAGTTGTGCAGGCCGAGGGCGTAGAGTCCCAGCTGGAAGGCGCACATGTGGAGGGCACGGTGCGGTCCATGGTGATTCTGGCTGGTGCTAGCCTGGGTGAACAGCGAGGTGGAGCTGTTGCCGCCGGCCTTGGTCAGCACGCTCTTGGCCAGCTCGAACATGAAGTGGGCGCTGGCCTCCGAGGGCTGGTTGGGTATCGAGGGGTAGGCCCTCTTGCCCTTGTACCGGCTCTCCTTGCTCCGGCTGCTGCTGGAGCTGCCCCCATTGCCACCGCCTCCGTTTCCGCCTCCTCCGTTGCCGCTGGGATTGCTGCCGCTCGGATTTTGGCCCCCACTGGCCGTGGTGCTGCCCGAGTTGGGCGTGCCTGTGGTTCCTCCTCCGGCCGCATTCGGTGCGGGCACCATGCCCTGTCCCTGTCCCGACTGGCTGCCACTGCTGGCCATGCTCAGGGCGCACATGCTCAGCTCCAGCTCAGCGCTCGTCGAGCTGTGCGGGCGACTGTTGCCGCCAACGCTGCCATAGTCCGCCGGCAGGAGCTCGCACAGATTGGCCACGCTGGGATTGCAGTTGGAGGAGGGGCAGCTGGCGGAGCCACCGCCGCCGTAATCGTGATGCTCCTCCCGGCGCGTCGGCTGATTGCTCGGCGTCCTCACCGGCGGATTGCTCGAGTAGTAGGCGGGCAGGAGCGGCGCCTTCAGCAGCGTGTGAATGTCCCGGTCCAGCAGCTTCTCCATGATCTTGGCTATCTTGCGCGGCTCGTCCTTGTAGTGGGAGAGCAGCGTCAGGGCGAGATCCCCGCGCTGGCGCCGCGTGCCCTCGCAGAGCAGCGGATGCTCCGCCTCCGAGACATTGGCCTTGAGTCCCAGCGCCGCCACAGCAGCATCGAATCCCAGATTCTCGTCGCTGTGCGGCTTGTAGAAGAGCAACCGGCCGCCGGCCGTGACCAGGGCCTTGCCTGCCGCTCCTGCCCCTGCTCCGGCTCCCGCTCCTGCTCCTGCTCCACTGGAGGTGGAGGCGACTCCTCCCGGACCCGATCCACCACCCACGGGACTGAGGGTAACCAGGGCATCGAATATGAACGTGGCCAGGTTGATCGGCAGCAGGGCTTCGCCGCGCGTCTTGAACGTTCCGCTGCGCAGCTGCTCGGCCCGTTCGCGGATCACCTGGAGCTCGGCCGAGCCCAGGGGCAGGCGCTTGAGCAGCGCCAGTATGTCCGCCTCCTGATTGGCCAGCTTCACCTCCAGCGGCTTGGTGCTGGCCGGCGGCCGTGGCATCTCCAGCGCGAACAGGCATATCCGGAAGCCGATGTGATAGTGCTCCGAGTTCTCCGACAGCACGGTGCAGAGGAAGGCGCACTTGGACAGCGTGGCGGAGGCCACCACGGTCAGCTGGTGCGAGATGGGATTCACGTTCTGCTTCTTGCCCTTGCGCTTGGGCGCCGGCGGCAGTTCCAGCAGCAGATTGGGCGGATTGGCCAGCATCTGCTCGGCCAGGCGCACGGCCAGGATGCAGGCCTCGCTCCCGTGCCCGTGGGCATGCAGGCCCTCAGCCCGGGCCAGCAGTATGTCCCAGGCATCCTCGGTGGGCCGGACATTCGAGAAGACGTGCGGCTTGTCGCTGCAGGCGGCCACAGCGGCTGCCCGGGCCGCTGCCAACGAGGCTGAGGAGCTGCTGCCAGCGCCACCGGGCTGATCCAGCGATGCAGCAACACCCAATCCTCCCAGCACGGCCAATCCTCCAGCGGCGCTGGCCGGTGTGCTGGGCATCAGCGCTGGCATGGCGGCGGCGGAGGAGGAGCCGCCAGCCAAGGCAGCTCGGGCTGCCGCCGAAGTGCTGGGCACGGGCGTGAGATCTCCGTTAGGTGGCGATCCTACTCCCACTCCCACTCCTGCTCCTGCCACTCCCTCCAGTCCTGCTCCTTCAGCTGTACCTCTACTATCTCCTGTTGCTCCTCCCGCTCCCTGGTTGAACTCGTCGCTGCTGCTGCTGAATGACTCGTCCTTGCTCAGGCGACGCGGCGTTTGCTGCACAGAACCGACTCCAACTGCCACTGCGGCCGCTGCCAGCTCTTGGCCGGCCATCAGCATCGAGGAAGTGGAACTATTGGAGCTCCCCGAGGCCGTCGAGGCGGACGAGGAGGCCGAGGAGGCGGACGAAGTGTCCGAGGTGGAGCACGCTTGCTCCACGCCCCCAGCTACGCCCACGCCCACTGGCTGCTCGTCCTTGCTCTGCTGCGAGACGGCATCGAAGCTGCTCTGCGAGTCCGACTCGGTGAGCGCGGACGACTTGGGGCCGCCGGCCACAGTGGCCACCTGTCCGGGCGGACAGTAGTTGTGGCTGCTGCTGGTGTCCCCGCCGAAATCGTCGTTCTCACAGAAGCCCTCGCTGCTGGCACTGGAGCGGTTGCCATCGGCCCCAGTGACTCCTCCTCCTCCGCCTCCTCCTACCTTTGAGTTGGTCCCAGAGGCACTGACTCCGGCTGAGCCTCCGGGCAGCAGCTGCTGATGATGCTGGGCGGGATCGCCCGAGGCAGAGGCTGCTCCCACAGCCACGCTTAGACCGCCGCCCATTTGCCCGACGCCGCCCACAGCTCCTGCCAAGCCACCGCCCCCCACAGAGCCGCCGCCGCCACCCAGTCCCGAGGGCAGCTGCCTGCTCCCAGACACAGCTGAGCCGTCCAGATCCCCCAGGTTGTTGTAGAAGCGCGACTCGCGGAAGGGTCGCTCCAGCCGCTGCTTGAAGGCGCCCGCATGCAGGCCATGGTCGCTGGAGGCGCTGAAGTAGTTGTAGTGCTTGTTGTTCGTCATCACCGCCTGGGTGGCATTGAGCTGGCCGGGATTGGCCGACTCACCGGACTTGGGATCCGTGTGCTTGAAGCAGGTGAAGGGCGAATAGTAGATGGGATTCGTGTCGTGGGTGTGCGTGACGCCCGCAATGGGATAGTCCTCCCAGTCCAGGTAGCACGCCTCGATGGCCGGCTTGAAGCCGATGAAGAGCTCGGTGTCGGAGCGCGAGTTCTGCTGGTGCTTGTTCGTGTACGACGACGGCATCATCCGGCTCTTGACCACGCGATCGAGGATCTTTAGGTGCCAGGCCGTGAACTGGGCATGCAGCATGTCCCGCTCGTCCGGCGCCAGGCCGGGATTCAACGCGGCCAGACGCCACAGGGCCACAATCTCGTCGCAGAGCGAACTGCAGGCATGCTGCAGCGCCGTCGAATTGGAGTGCGTGTTCGAGTGCTTGCCGCCGGAGTGGCCGTGGGAGCCCATCATCAGGGCCAGCTTGGTCTGGAACCACCAGATCAGTATCTGGTCGCAGGCCATGCACTCCTCCGTGATGATCTCCAGCAGACGCACAGCATTCCGGTCGCAGCGCCTGTACATCTCGCGCACGATCGACAGCAGGTTCCACATGCCCTCCGGCTCGCGTCCCCTCAGCGGTCGCAGCAGCGAGCTCCACTCGGCCGCCGCCGGCGGTGCTGAGTTCGTCAGATAGTTGACATCACTGTGGGGGAAGGGAAAGCAAGGATATTACCTGGATATTTCGAGCACCTTCCTTGCTCCTTACCTAAACACTATTGGCGCAGGCAGGCAGAACTTGATCAGTATCCGCTTGATGTTGTTGTGCAGCGTCTTCTCGTCCAGATACCAGCTGGTCTGATCGTTGATCGAGGCCCCGGCCGTGGGATCGGGTGCACCGCACACCGTATTGATGGCCGTCGGCTGGGCGCTGAGCAGCTCGTCCAGCAGGCGCTGGGCCGTCGGCAGGATCTGCTGCGGCAGCTCGCTGATCAGATACTGGGCGAACTTTTGCAGCTGGTCGCGTTGCAGGCGAGTCAGCGACTCGGACACCGGTGCCCGCAGGCACACCTCCTGGGGCTACAAATAATATTTAATATATTTAATGATTTCCCTTGCCTAATCTCTAATCCTGGGCTACTCACGCAATGAATGCGATGCAGGCAAACGGCCACCACGTGGGAGCACCAGTAGGCGGACGAGGTGCAGGTGCAGTTGCAGGAGGAGATGCGTCGTCGGTCAAAGGTCACGGCCACATTGAAGTAGGCCCGCGGCGTCTGATTAACCACGCTGGCCGACAGGTGAAAGCCTGTCGAAAGGGATTCGAGCATAAGAACCAAGATTCTTGGACCAAGAACACCTTAAGCATACCTATCTGCAGCGGATCCTTGACCGCCCGCATCCGGAACAGCATATCGCCGCGATTAAACTCATCCGCCGAGCTATTGGCCAGACACGAGTACAGCCTTATGTCCTCCTCGTTGTCCGGAAAGCTCCAGAACGCAATGCGCAGCTGCAGCTGCTCGGGCACCGGCGGATACACATGCTCCACCAGCTCGAAGGGTATGTAGGAGGCCACACAGCGGGCAGCTAGCTCGGCCAATGTGGAGACTTCTGGGGAATAAACAGGGGACATTTAATCAAATGGGGGTTTTAAGAATGATTACTAGGGGAAAGTAGGTGGAATTGAATAAATAATCGAGTTTACAGAAGGTAAAACCTAGGAGGAATCCCTTAAACCCATCAACACCCCAATTTATTTATAAAGCAGACGCCAAATGACTAATTCCATATTTCAAGTCCAATAATTAAGCACAAACAAAGCGCGGAACACACACTCATTACACTCACAAGAATATACACATGGGCATTTCGTTAATTAAAGAACTTTTTCGTGCGGGAAACGTGCGGGAAACTGGGAAACGAACGGCCATTGACCAGCGAAGGAGAGGTCACCAGCTAGCTAAGTTTTTAGTACTTGTTGTTCGTTCGTTCGTTGGCTGTCGCACACAGAGATATATATCTGCGATAACTATATCATCCAGCCAGCCAGCAGAAGTTCTCCGGCACTCTTAATTCTCTCCATTTAAATAAACTTCTTCAATTTGTAGAGCATGGCAAGTTGCTCTAAATTGATTAAGCTTTAGATTAAATGGGAAAACCTAAAGTAGGCAGACTCGAGTGAAGCTAGATAGCATCGGATATCAGAATGGAATGTATCAACCTCTATCAGCATTTTTTAAGCCTCAAATATCACCAATCTAAGCAAGATATTGTTTCCACAGAAACCTGAGACCTAGACACATCAATCCTTTACTTGAATCGATAAACACATTGCTAGTTATAATAATAAATATACTATGTTTTTCCCAAAGCCTGGGAATCTTGGCTTGGCTAATTTTTCCTGCGTAAACTCATGTTCCCATTGCTACGCAGTGGGTTGAGTGAATTGAGTTGTAGATAAACAAAAGTCCAAGCGAATTGGCTTGCAAATAAACAAATGGCATTGACGGCGAAGACCAGAGGAGACCAAGAGACCAGTCAGAGCAGTGGCCTGCATTTTAAAGGTCTCGTTCCCATTGCCTTTTTAAACGCGAAACGCAAAAAACAAACAAACAAACCAAAGCAAAACAAAGAACATCGGGGCGCTATTATAATATGGTTTATACACGGTGTGGTGTGCGGTGTGTGGTGTGTAATGTGTGTGTTGTTCCTGCTGATGATGCAGTGGCGGAACATCCACAAACAAAAGGTTCAAGTTCACCCACGCGAATTGCTTTCAGATAATCAAATATTCTCTCGCTTTGACCAGATATATCGGGGAGATTTCACTTTCAATATACCTGGAGGAATGGGATGTGAGTCATATAATTGATTAGGGACAAGAACTGAAGGATTCCCAGTTAGATTTTTTAAATTTAATCAAAGCTTTACTTATTCTTGAGTTAATAATAATATATTGAGTTAATTTCACTGAGAAAATTCCTTTTTAAAGATTTATTTGTGATAAGTTTTGCATGAGTAACAAATCAATTAATTTGAATTTGTCTTAAAGAAAGAGGAAAGAGGGACAGCTAGAACTCGTTGGGAATTATAGAGCAACGCAAGCTCTAAGTGCGGCAATACTGCTCGCGTTCTCTTCACTCTCGAAAGAAAGCAGTCTCTCTCGATGAGGCTACCTTATATAATTGTATCATGATCAGACTAACCTTTAAATATAAAACTTTTAGTTAGTTCAAAATTTTTTGGAAATTAACTTTTAACTTAACTTTTAGCGGGAAAACTTAAATTTATTTCATCTGTATTGATCCGATGTAATTTACGGATTGAAAGCAGCCATAAAAGAGCCAAATTATCAGCACTGAACGGGGGGAATGGGAAGCTCTCATTGTTTTGTTTGTTTGTTTGTTTTCTTTCGCTCGTTCGTCGGCTCGTTTGCTCGCTCTCATTCTTCAAACCCCTTCTCCACCCCCTCTCCACACTATCCACACTCTACCTCTCTGGCTCTTCCTCTTCCTCTCACTCTCCCCGCCTCATCGACGACGCCGTCGCTTAATTTTCAGACACTTTGGCACCATTTTTATTCAAAGTCATTTTCCGCAAGCGTTAACTTATTGCTCATGCCTGTCCCGTATGCATATACACACAAATACAGCAGCGGTTACACAATTAGCCCCGGTAGCAGTTCAAGCGCGATTAATTTAATCAATTAATTAAGGCAGATACGATAGGATCGTGGCAATTCAACCGAAGAGTATGTAACCTTGCAACTGATATGATATGAGGTCCAGAATACAACAAATATGATTAGGATTTTAAATGAATATCAAGAGATTCCTCTGATATGTTAGTTCTTTATCAATTAAATATATAACTACACCCAAAAAAAAAAAAAACAAGAGTTTAACCTTCCTACGCGTTGTCTTAAAAGTATACTCAACCAGTATAACGAGTTTAGTATAAATTTTATACTTCAAACTATCAAATGTATACTCCAAAGTTTTGTTTTTATACTCTATAGTTTCAATTGTGTATTTTTGAGTATTATTTTTATACGAACCTACATCGAAAATTCGATACCATATCGTGTTAGCTGGAATTTAGTGCTTTTCCGTTTGTCGCGTTAGTGATTATTATGAATTATTGGTGCAGATGAGTATAAAATTTATACATCCATAGTATTAAATTGATAAGCATCTTATTAAGAAATTTTTCATACTCAAGAGTATAGAATTCATGTAACAATCGTCTAGGTTCTATGATGATACTTAATAACCAATATAGGAACTATGCTAGTCCGTAGTTTGATTCTGATCTTAATTGCAATATTCACAGTTTCTTATCATAATGCTTTATCTTTATAGTTCGCATGGAAGCTATGAGTTATAGTCCGAGACTATCTACAACATAAATATTGCTTAGTATGCGGAAACATTCAACCATGGGACCCCAGACTTGAAAGATTAGATTCGAGGAGTCACAGCGCCAATGTTTGTTTGCTTAAATTTTGAGAAACCGGGAAAGTCAATCGATGTTTATTTGGCTTTAAGGCACCCCTATATCAATTCTATAAAGCTGAGCCGACGGCGCCAGCAAAAGGATAAACTAAACAATTATTTGCATATTTATCACATCAAAAATGGATCTGATCCCCGGATCGCGGCATGACTCACATTGATTTGATTGAAGAAGAAGGTTTAATAACCGAACCGTGTGCAAGTATTATTCGTGTGTATATTCAAGGCTATTGCTTCCCCTTCAAACAGGTTCGCTCGCTGCCTTGTTTGCTTGCCGTTTCCTCTTTTGCTTTTCTTGAGCTGGGCTCATTGCATTCCCATCCCGTATTCCCCACCTTTTCGGCGCATTTTGTTTGCATTTTAATTTGTTTTCCATTTCCATGCATCGCACACGGGCAAGGCTTGTAACAATAAAGATGAGAATATATAACCCAAAGCCTCATGCTCCAGTTATTTTTGTTATTACTGAGCAAACTCGCCAAATGGCGTTGCGTTGAGCAAGAGAGGTGCCGCTGCCTAGTTGACGAGTTGTCGGAGTTGTCGGAGGTGCCGAACTCCTCTGCTCAGCGAATGCATTCGTCACACACTCTAACGTGATGTTCTCTGGCTGGTAAAATATGCTTTATGGCTTTACGGTGTTTATGCACCAACCAAGACACCATGTGCAAAGAGCACCACGATTCACACATTCACTAAATGTCCCAACAACAAAAACTTCAGTTTATTATAGTTCCCAATATGTGTGTGGCTCAGTATGTTCCTAGCAACGTTTTCTTGTGTCTTCAGCCATAAACTAGACAATGTGATTTGATTTTAAATATGTATAACACAAAGCTTAGTTTACCGGGTATTTCAAAGTCGAGCACACTTAACTCTAATTTTCTTAATTGTTTCGGTTTTAAAAACATGTATACTTCAGAGTATATTCTTCTTGAGAAAGTTAAAATAAATGAGTAAAGAATTGACAAAAAAAACCTCTCAAATAATTATTTAATATTCGGACGTCCGCGTAGTGACGAAGCGCAGATACATTATTTAAAAGAAGACTACTTATGTATAGCCCAAGAACTGAAAATCAGTTTACAGTTCGCTTTTAACTAAAATATGAGAATATTAATGTTTTAAATTATGAGGTGTTCTTCTTTGGTTAATTATAGGGTTTGTAAGTGAGTCTCATGTATGAGCAACAGATCCTGACCCCAAAATCATTCCATTGTGCCTCACTCACACTTCTATCCCTACTTTGTACTTCCCTTTGACTTTGTCAACTTTTCGTAGGTGATAAAATGCGGAAAATTACCTTTACATTATGCCCTCATATTTCTGGATTTGTTCGTTGTGTTTTTTAAGCGACAAATTCAGGTTGGTCGGCATAAAAAGCTCGCTCAAAAGCGAAATAAACTGACACAAAAAAAGGGGTCAAAATGCCAACAAGCAGTTCTGCCCGTCTGTGTGTGGCATATGCTAGTGCAGTTGTTGCTTGGCCTGTGACTGCGCCTGCGACTGCGGAAGTGCATGGAAACTGATATGCAGGGCAAAAAAAAATATGTATGGAAAATTAAATTGTGAGCCCCGTCGCTTCTGGTCGCAGTTTCACTTCGATATTGACACCGAGCAAGCCTCGACCCACTAATTAGATGATGACATGTGGCAACGCCACCACCGCCGGGCACTTAAAGCACACACACACACACACACACACACACCAGTGCACCTGCACCCCACGCACGCACACGGGCGCAGAATTGCATTGTCAGCAGTGCAGCGTGACCATGTGACGATAACGGTTTATTCGGGGTCATTGCATCGGGGGAGGTCTTGTAAATCTAACAAGTAAGAAAGCTACAGTCGAGTGTGCTCGACTGTGAGATACCCGGTACCTAAACGTTTGCGCTTCACACTAAAAGGCAATTTAAAAATGTACATACACTACATCGTACATACATGCATTGGCGCCATTATATCGCACGGCCAAGGCTCGAATGCGCCACCTGTCGGCTACAGCTTGCAACAGCAGTGCCTTAGGGCGGTGTGTTAAAATTCAAACCTTATTGCTAATATCTTCCATGTTTATCATCCGATTTTATTGAAGTTTTCAGGAAACGTCCGACTCTATTTTATTCATTTATTGTATCTATTAACTTTAAGTTGAAAATCACGCATATAGCTAATATAACGTTTTTATGATTTTCAGGGGCGGAAGTGGGCGTGGCCAAATTTTAAAACAAACTTGATCTGCGTGCAACAGATTCCAATGTTGTCACCAAATTTGGTAACTCTAGCTCT
>VNJZ01003795.1:0-49392 GCA_008042795.1 Drosophila asahinai
TCATGTATTGAAGAGCAGATCATATTTATTGGTTAATACGTGCTATAGAATCCTCCTTTTAGAAGATATTCCAATTTGATTTTTATTTTTGATATTTATAATAAAAATCAAAAATAACTTTTATTTTTTGATTTTTAAATAAAAATTAAAATATAATTATTATATTTGATTTTTATTTTTTAAATCATTTTTAAGAGTTAAAATTGACATTTACTTTAAAAATCGCGAAAAAAAGTTTATTCTATCTTAAATTTCGCTGTAAAAAAATATCATATGTGTATTTTTCCAGCACTTCCCAGACGATTTCTAGACCTTTGATTTTTATTAAATCATAACTCTTATTTACGGTCCCTGCTATAATTCGTCCTGTCAATTGTTATAAATATAATCAAGTAGGTTACTTTTTTTTTCTAGAAAAATATACTTGCCCACTCAAGATCAAGCCAGATTTATTTAAATTTAAAAATTATGCCAAAAACGAACCATAAATAATGACAATTATTGTGTACATTTGTAATAAGCTTACCAGCAATTCATTCAAGTTCGGACAAGAACTCAATCAAAAAGAAAGGAATAAAATTTAAGCGTTCCCAAAATGCCCCAACTTAATATTGAAGTTGGTTAGGATCGGAAACTGATGAGAAAGCAATGTAACCTTTTTAAAAGTGTATGCGTATAAGACTTCTTGTCTATAATACGAGTATTATGTGTTTTTGGTATAAAGTCGGACTTTTGTTTATATTTTTAATCAAGCTGACTTGAGCACGAGTCGGCAAGTTTGTTGTTTTTTATTTTAAGCCATCTATAGGCCTCTTTTTTTTAGCTCTTATTTTGTTTGCTTAAATTGGCTTTTAGAATCTTGCCAATTAGTTATTTTCAGTTTAACGAGACGACTTATTACTTATTGTTTGTTATGAAATCGTATTAATATCAAAATAAAAAGGTTAATTAAATCATAGCTAAAATTAATGGCTTTTAAGAGAATTTTTAATTCCACAATTCCTTTCTTAGCACTTAGCTTATTTCATTTTAAAAATAAATCAGACGTTAAATAACAAAAATTACTAAAGATCTTTAGAAAAAATAATTAATTCCTTATAATTTCCATTTTTGTGTGCGAATAAAATGCGATATAGTGTTTCTGAAGAGATTTTTACCGCTGAACACGAATCCGGGCTTGATTTCGAGTCACAATTTCGAAAAATCAACGGTTGAAACGCCGAAAAACAGCGTGTTTGACAATTTATAATATATTTATAATTGTACAGCTAAACCCTGACCTGTACAAGCCTTACTAATATCAGAAACTTCACAGATTTGATCACCAATTTGAGACACTATGTCGCGTTCTATCCGCAGGACCTTTACAGGGCAGTGTAGTTAGTTACCTTATTGCTATTTATTTTTCGAGATATATAGTGAAAAGTGGTTCTAACTTTAGACCGATAGGGAACCTATATCAGAACGGAATATTATTTAGCCATTGGTTAATTTTTCTGGGTTATTAAACCATTCTCCACTAATACATCATCCGCTTTCACTTATTCCCCAATTCATCCACTAACCTCATTATTTGGATATCGTTTATATGATATAATTTATATATATATGTAAATTATATCTGCTGCGTTTGTCCCCAACCTGACCCTTCTCGATCGCATCAGGTGCCCAGTGCCTCCAGGTGGGCTTTCCACCGCACTTTCAGTGCCTCAACTGCCGAAAGGGTCACGAGGTCAACGGCACTAGCTGCCGGGACGTAGACGAGTGCCGGTTGTACATGCCCTGCGACGACCTCACGACCTGCACCAATCTCAATCCGGGCTTCCAGTGCGGCCCCTGTCCACCGGGCTTCGATGGCGTCCACGCCCACGGCTACTATGCGGACTATCTGTCGGTGGAGTACCGGAAGCAGACCTGCGTGGACATCGACGAGTGCCTGTCGGGCTTCTTCCGGTGTCCCGAACACGCCTCCTGCATCAACGAGATTGTGAGTGACCTTAGATGACACGGATACTGATACTGACTCCCATGACCTTCCTGCAGGGCTCCTACCGCTGCCAGTGCCAGGAGGGCTATGTGACCAATGGCACTTACAGCTGCCTGGATCGATCCTCGGTGGCCGTGTGCCCGGACGGGAACGTGTGCGACCGGAATGCCGTGTGCCTGCTGGCGGATAACCTGCGGTATCAGTGCCGCTGCAACGTGGGCTGGGCGGGGAACGGGGTGATCTGTGGCCGGGACCGGGATCTGGATGGCTGGCCGGATAAGTCGCTAGATTGTCCGCAGCTGCACTGCCGGCGGGACAACTGCCCCGATCTGCCCAACTCGGGGCAGGAGGACGCCGACCTGGACGGCCATGGCGATGGCTGCGACGAGGACGCGGACGGGGACCTGGTGCAGAACAACAAGGACAACTGCCCGCTCTCCTACAACACGGAGCAGGTGGACACGGACGGCGACGGGGTGGGCGATGTGTGCGACAACTGTGTCCACAGGCACAATCCCCGCCAGCTGGACGCGGACGGGGATGGGCGGGGCAACGAGTGCGACGAGGACAGCGACAACGACTCCATACCCAACGAGGGCGACAACTGCCCACTGCTGGCCAATCCGAACCAGTCGGACGTGGACAACGATGGCGTGGGCGATGGCTGCGACAACTGCCCCACGATCCCCAATCCCATGCAGGAGGACCGCGACATGGACATGGTGGGCGATGCCTGCGACAGCGGCATCGACGGGGACGACGACGGCATTCAGGACTCCGAGGACAACTGCCCCATGGTCAGCAACTCGGACCAGCTGGACACGGACGGGGATGGCAAGGGCGACGCCTGCGACGACGACATCGATGGGGATGGGATACCCAACTACAGGGACAACTGTCCGCTGGCCAGGAACCCCAAGCAGCTGGACTTCAATCGCAACGGCAAGGGCGACATCTGCGAGGAGGACGAGGACGACGATGGAGTGCCGAACGTGCTGGACAATTGCCCCAACAACTCGATGATCCACCACACGGATTTTCGCACCCTCCAGACGGTGCCCCTGGATCCCGACGGTTCCTCCCAGCTGGACCCCAACTGGGTGGTGCACGCCAACGGCACCGAGATCGTCCAGACCCTCAACTCGGATCCGGGCCTGGCCGTGGGCAATGACTCCTTCGGCGGCGTGGACTTTGAGGGCACCTTCTACGTGAACGACGACACGGACGACGACTATGCCGGCTTCGTGTTCAGCTACCAGAGCAACCACAAGTTCTACGTGGTGCAGTGGAAGAAGGGATCGCAGACCTACTGGGAGCCCAAGCCCTTCTACGCCTCCGCGGAGTCCGGGGTCCAAATCAAGCTGGTCGACAGCCTGACGGGTCCCGGATCCCGGATGAGGAACAGCCTGTGGCACGAGGGCGACACGCCCGGAGAGGCCAAGCTGCTGTGGAAGGACCCCATGAATATTGGCTGGAAGGAACGCACCTCCTATCGCTGGTCCCTGGTCCACCGACCGACCATCGGCCTCATCCGCCTGCAGTGAGTCGCCAGAATTCTTGATTCCCCTGCCAGGTTCCCCTCTCACTCTTACTTCTCTGTTCACAGCATGTTCGAGGGCCACCGCCTGCTCATGGACTCGGGCAACGTCTACGACTCCACGCTGAAGGGCGGACGGCTGGGCGTGTTCTGCTTCTCCCAGGAGATGATTATATGGTCCAATCTGCAGTACAAGTGCAACAGTAAGTGGAGTCTAGTCAAGTTATCCTGCTCACCTCCCTCACTTGGGTTTTATATTTGCAGATCACGTGGATGCCCTCATCTACAGAGATCTGTCCGATCACCTCAAGACGAAGGTGGATCTGCACAACTGATGAGCCTCTAGGGCGAGCTTAAATCCTTCTGCCATCCATTTTAACCAAATTAATGATTAATGCTAGGCTAAGCAAACAACTAAGTTAATAAATGAGTTGCAACTTTTTTCGGAAATTTGAGTAAAGAAATGGTGGCAACATGGGATGGGTATTAAGAGGTACCATCATTATTAAACTATCGTGTAGAGTTAAAAAAAAAAAAATGTACTTAGTATGAATTTTTTCGGCAACTCTAATATATTTTGGGACAACCCTAGAAATCTTAAAAATGTTAGAATTGCTTCGGTGTAGTTGAGAAATATAGCAAATTGGCTAAATATAAAACAAAATTTTTATATTTAACATTATTTGTAATACTTCCTAAAAATAGCTCTCATGTAAAAAAATTTGTATTTACTTCTTAAAACGGAAGATTTAGCCACAAATTTCAATTTGAAAGCAACGGTTGTGGTGTTAACATTCTGTGCATAACATTCTGTCCAAGTGCCGGCTGAGGGCGCCATCGCCATCCGTGGCGGCGGTTGATCCGATCTCAAACATAAAACCTAATAACCTAAAAAAGCGCAAAAAAATCAAGACTCTAGTAGGCCTTGGAAAAGGGAAAACCCAATGTCATCATCGCCAGTTAACACAATTCAGCTCGCTTAGCTCCCAGGTAGCATAGGAACAAACTTCAGTCTAGGGCAAGTTTCAATCGCGGAAAAGGTAATTACAAACCGAACCATCGTACACACAGCTGTCGAGCTAGTTAACATATTTAAATTCGGTTCAGTCTTGCTACAAATTGTTACGGGTAAGTAAGAGCAGAGCCCCCAGTCGAAGGCGTTACCAAATTGAGCTGAATCCTTTCAAGCGTCTAGGAAGCAATGATGGCCAACTCTAATGTGCCAGCGACTCCATCGCAAGAGGAGTTGAGGGAGAAGGAGAACATCAAGAATGTGAAAAATTCGGAAGAGCGTGAATCAGACAATTTGAACTCGAATATTGACAGTGACTCGCTGCCGACCACGTCCACGTCGCAAGCGGTGGACCGCGAGGCCGGCAGCTTGGTGACCAAGCCGAGCAAGGTGACCAAGATTCCGGGACCCATCGCTCTCGGTCCCAGCGCCAGCACCTTCCAGATGAGCAACCGCAAGTACACCAGTGTCCTCGACCTGACCAAGGGTCGCCAGCAGTCGGCCAATGACTCTGGCATCCAGATGGATACATCGATGTCCGATGTGGAGGTGACCGTGCTGTCGGACCTACCCTCTCCCGTTCCCTCGTACCGCAGCGAGATGGAACTGCAGCTGGCCGAGCAGCAGACCCTAAAGGAACTTCAGCGCGTCGTCGCCGAAATGGAGGCCCAAGTGGCCATGGATGATGAGGAGGAGCAGGGGGGAGCGGAACCCGAAGTGCTGCAAAATGAGAGCCAGGAGCAACTGGCCAACGATCCTGGACAGGGATCGGCTCCAGACGACGATCAGAAGAACGAGAAGAAGTCAGGACCAAATGCAGACCAGTTAGCTGCAACCAAGGCTCAGCAGGGGCCATTGGCCGATAAAGTCGAAGCAGAGTCGGCAAAGAAGCAAGCTTCGGACGCGGCTCAGCTCAACGAGGACCACTCTGGTCAGAAGGAGGACCCACTAACTGCCTCCGAAGCCCAGCAAGAGCCCCTAGCTACTGAATCTGGACAGGATTCGGCACAGAATGCGACTCTGAACGTCGTCTACATTAACAAAGAGAACTTGGGTCTGACTGATGACAAGCCAGTAGCATCCAAGGCTCCGGAGGAGCCACTGGCCAATGAACAGGCACAGAAACCTGCCTCGGACGAGGAGAAATCTGAACAGAAGGAGGACCCGCTAGCAGGACAGGGATCGACCAATAAGGAAGTTCTTCAGGACAATCAGCAGACGGGCAAGAAGAAATCCCAGAAAGAGGAACCTGAACCAGTAAAGGAGCTCTCACCGGATTCAGATCACAAATTCCCACAGATCGTGGTTCAGGAACCTTCCGTTGGCTCTGTGGAAGTGCAGATTCAGCAGGCTTTCGAGAACATTAATCAATCCCAGGATCAGGTGCCCCTGGAGGGGCCCGTAGCTGCATTGGACGGAGGTTCCGAGTCGGAATATGAGAGATTCCTCAGGGAGCAATTCGAGAAGCCGGCGGCACCCGACCAGGACTTGCTTGGCGAGCCTCAACCAGAGGAGGTCGCGGACGCCGATCTGTCCACCACCTCGGAGGCTGTGCTGATTGCCCCGCCCTCGCAGACGGGCTCCGTGGGTGCCGATCGTCGCATGGTTCGCTTGGAAGAGCTTCTCGGCAACGCCAACAACGTCGACCTGCTGCGTCGGCTGCTCCAGATTGGAGCAGACAGCAATTTCGATTCTGAGCCGGACATTGGTACCCAGGAGTCCTCTGGCGAGGACAAGGACACCGAGCCCGAGACGGAATCTGGACCGGGAACCAGCACGCCTTCTGGCACTGTCACGGGAACAGAGGCCTCGACCGACGAGGATGCCGATGAAGATGACGACGAGGAGGATGTGTCGTCGGAAGGACTGGACAAGGCGACATTCTCCCTGATGCAGCGCCTCTTCTCCGGCAAGTTGGTGACCCTGGCCGGTCCCATAATATTTTGCGGCCTGGCTGCCGGCTTGATCTACCTGTCACGCAAGGCTTAGGCCACTGTTGCAGAGATTGGAAAATACACGAAACACCGACAATCGATTCGAACCCGAGAAATACCTTCGTACACACCGTACAAGGCTCTTCAAAATCGCTCGATACATTGACACTGACACAGAGTTGCTCTAAATTGATCTATTTTTCAAATAAAAAAGCATGAAAACCAGTTTGAAATGTTTGTACATTTTTAATTTGTATTTAAATTAAAGCGCCGATAACTGCGGCAGAGTTGCACGATAAGTCATTGGTATTTTGCCAACGAGCGCCAGGTGGCGGTAGTGCACAGGCCAAGCAGTGCTTGTAATCGACCGTTATTTATTCGAATAATAGTTGGGCTCTTTTTAGTCTAATGGTGTGGGAGTTGTTGTTTGGCGCGGGTTAAACTCGTGCTCAAAAAAATAGGTAAACTCAACATTCAACATTAAGATAATATATATAAAATTATAAAGGACCTTCCAAGTTTTTATTTTCGTTTAATTTCAAAATCATAATTTAGAAAAGGGGAAAAAAAAATTAGGAATATTTACAATAGCGCCGCCGGCAAAAATTTTTGTTCAAAAAAATGTTTCCCCTGTGGCACTCTCTTAACGTTCCCTCCCTCAGAGCACTACTCTTCTCTTACCTAATCAAACTGTATGTCCTTTACTATGAAATTCTCATTCTTATAATTTTTATACTCATATGTACGTCTTAATGTTGAAAAGTCGTTAATTACTACGTATTTTATGTTGTCAAATTTTTGTTTTTTTTTATATTTCTCGCATAAATGTATTTAAAGTGTGCAAAGTGTCGACATACTCGTATATAGTATTTACGCTAAGCGCAATTTAACAAAAATTTTAAGCTTCCCAGACCACTGTAAACGTCTAAACTTTAAAGATGGATTGTGACTAAACTAAGAGCGTCCCCAACATAATTTGTATACCCAAATGTATGTTGAAGCACCCCCTATCTATGGTTTTTATACCCTTGCAGAGGGTATTATAATTTCGACCAGATGTTTGCAACGCAGTGAAGGAGGCATCTCCGACCCCATAAAGTATATATATTCTTGATCAGCATCACCAGCCGAGTCGATCTAGCCATGTCCGTCTGTCTGTCCGTCTGTCTGTCCGTCTGTCGGTTTCTACGCGAACTAGTATCTCAGTTTTTGAGCTATCGAGCTGAATTTTTCAGCATAATCTTATATCTTCAGCACGCAGTATATAGTCGAAACGTCCGAAATCTGACTACTATATCCTATAGCTGCCATAGGAATGATGGCGAAATTAATGAAAAAACAATTTTAACTTCTCTGTTTCTAAACGTATTTCTATAAATTTTGAGATGTAGCAGTTTCTTATGGTTCTAGAATTACGGTTTTAATTTCATTAAGATCGGACCACTATATCATATAGCTGCCATAGAAGCGATCGGTCGATTTATATGAAAATGTAAAATTCTACATGTAAAATGTAAAATTTACAACATTCGATGTTTTTTCATCATTACTAAAATGGTTCGATTTTCAATGATCCAATTGCAGACTGCCAGGGTATACCAACTTCGGTTTACCGAAGTTAGCTTTCTTTCTCGTTTTTGTTTAAAACAAAACTCATCTCAAATTATAATTTACCCATTCCGTTCTTAAAATTTTACCGATATTATTTAATATCCCTACAAAAGGATCACAAGACAAAAACATGGGCCAAACTTTTTTTTCCAAAAGCCCATCATTTTTTACCAAATTTTTCATACTGTAACTAGCAAGTGATTTTTTTTAAATCATTGATAATGATAATATACTTGTATCATTTTTATTTTTTACTTAAATTAAATAATGATTACTCATGATCTTTTATGAAATTATTCAAAATTAATCATTACAGGTAACAAAATCATAAAAACCAATAAATAATCATTATCATCATATTAAAAAAAAAATAAAAACTTATGATTAAGTCCCTGTTGAACATTTGTACACTTTCCCAGTAGCCTTTGGAATTTGTGACCTTTCAAAACCTCAAAACTGTAGGAGATGTGTAGTCTCTCACTTGTACACCCAACGTAAAGTTGTACATACATCCAACGAAATTTCAGTCCCGCTTCGGGGTTTTGGATAGTTTTAGAATTTTTCTAAATCGTAATACTGCCCTGTTTATAAACAATAACAATGACCTCCTTGGCGTGTGTCTGCGCAGCGGGCTTGATACATTGGGCGATGCCGGTCGAGAGCCCCAAGACGCCGGGTCCGCAGCTGCCGTCCCTGTTTGTGGCCGTTGCCATGATGGATCTGATCCATGACAACTGCTTCATTCCGCGCCGCTTCGAGGTGATGCCGTTGGTCTTCAAGCGCATCTACGAGTTGGCAGTGTCGCTCGCTCTGCTCAATCTGGGCATGATCGTCATTTGGGCGCCCGTGGAGCGCCTGATCTACCTGGTGACCAAAATAATCTTGCTGGGTACGGGTCTTGTGTCGGAAGAAGGGTTCGAGAGGCAGGAGAATTTCTACGTGGGCTGCGTCTCGGTGCCGCTGTCCTTGCTTATTCTGGCCTTTGTTGGCCAAGCCACGGATCACTTTCATTTGCTGCGCGACCGCAGCTTCTGGGTGGAGACCAAGGTGGAGCTCCATGTGGATCCGGCCCTCAGGTTCCTGAATCGGCATCACAGGGTCACCGGGAGGCCGTTGCCCCATTACGTGGAGACTCTGCAGCGGCACAAGGATGAGGCAACCAAGCGCCGGCGGGGCCAGGTCTTCGTAAGACACTTCCACTGATTCCTCTTCAGAATAAATAAATGATTCTGAGCCGTTTGTTCAATTAGATTCGTTTGTTTTTTATTTTTTACAAGAGAGTTCTAAAGTAATTGTCATACATACATAATAATTAAATTGCTTTTGTTTAAATTACACAATAACGACTATATTTGATTTGCTTTCAACAGCACTCGCGAACAATTGATATGGTTGGAAAAATCTATGTTTATATAAGGTTTACATATAGTTTATATTGCAATTTGGTGCCCCGTCGGGGGGCGGGGCAATTTCGATTTGTTGTTTAGGTAAATAATACTTAAGATTAAAACAATATTTCATTCATTATATTACGCATAAGTTCGACTTAATTTCATTTAGTTTGCATACCTAAAGAGCACATATGGGAGTTTACTTAGTTAAGCTTTCTCGTCTCGTTACGTTTCGTTACGTCTCGCGGAGCTCTCGAAGCCTTGCATTAAGCCACGTAATATCCGAGATATTGGGACTGAAGATGGATCGAAATCGAAATCGGAATCGGAATCGAGAGGTCGCGACTATTACGTCGATTCAATGCAAGGCTCTCCGGTGAGTATTTGTGGGGGCAGTGTGCTGGGAGCACTGACAGATGCTGACAGTGCGTGGCTGCTCCTCTTATTTTTCTCTTTCTTTCCATTCCATTTATTTATGACCACATTTTACATTAAAGCAGCTTGGTTATCCGTAATTTGTATCCTTCCTAAGACGCGTCTCCCGCTCCTTACTGCACTTCGCTATCACTATCACTCTTCTCTGAAAACGTTAAGAGGAGTCTTGTTAATATTTGGGGAATGATTTTAGAGGTAAGGAGGATCTTACCCTTCTTGCCCGGATAGGCGTGACGTTTCAGTCGGTCGTATAAGTCTTCTTTAGTTCCGTAGAGCGAGGCATTGGACCTGGCCAGTGTGCTCATCTTGCCGCCATGAAGACCTAGAAGAGATTGGAAGGAATGGGATTTTGAGTAAAGACGTTTTTGTATTTCTTAATAATAATAATAGAAATAATAAAATAATGCACACTTATTTTATTGTAATTTACTTTAAAAAAAAATGTTTATATAAGGTTTATATATAGTTTATAATGCCATTTGGTGCCCCGTTGAGCGGGGAAGCTTTATTTATTAAATTCTTTTAATTATTAAACTTTGGCGAGTGTATTTCAGACAAGAAAGTTATCTTTTTTAATACAAAGTATTTTATGTATCGATAAAAATTACTCCAGATTTGGGCGTAGGTATTTATTCTAATACTATCAGATATTTGCTACAGAAATAAATGAAATGATTTGAAAAATGTACTTTTCACATAAACTTTCAAATATTAATCTATTAGACACCGAATTTGGAATTATCAAATTTATGAAAAATAGACAAAGCACTATATTTATATAAAGTATTCCCTCTTATAGGTAAAGTAAATAGCAACTAAAGCAATAAAAGTAATTAAATTATTGGAGTTTAAAGTTACATACAACAAAAACAATAGAGCCGAGTGCTCTTGGTTTTTCTGGATAGTATGAAATGGAAAAGTAAGTAGAGCTTTAGTACTCTGAAGAAATGAGGAAGCTTCCACCCTTTAGAAGCTATAAATAATATAAAATATTAATCTGAAGGGAATAATAAGTGTTTACTTATGTGACGTAAATGAGGAATTTTCCTATTACTCCTATTATTTTTATATAAATAGTATTAGTATTATTTAAACTTTCGCGTGGTGTATCCTTCTTAATACCTAAAGGTAGAAGTTTATATGAAAAAAAACTTTTTAAAATTACCATAGTTGGCGCTCAAAAACTTGTCTAATTTAAAAACTGAAAAAATTAAATTTGGCAAAAATCGATAAAGTATTATATTTTTTGTAAAATGCAACTTAATTTCCCTTCAAATAGGTAAGGGAAATAGCAACCAAAGTAATTAAATTAATGACTAATTGGAGTTTAAAGTTATATATTTAACAAAGGCTGTAGAGCCTTGGAATTTCTGGATATTAAGAAATGGAAAAGTAAGTAGATCCTGTCAGTACTAACACCACTAAAGAATAAATTACAAAATTGTGAATATTAAAAAATATAGAATTAAATTCTTAAGAGAAAAATATGCTAGAAAAAGCAGTTAAAGATATTTTTCCAAGAGGAATACTTAAAATATTATTTTATAAAGGATTTCTAATTTAATTTCAGACTTGAAGCAGGACCTAGAGATCCCACTGTGTTCAGAGCCCTCCCAGAGGACAACCCAAGCTCCTTATCCCCGCCACTTACCATCCTTCATGTACGTTTCGTTGTAAAAGTTTGGCATCTCCCAGCCGTCCTCCTCGTCGTCGTAGTAATGGGCGTAGGTGCTGTGGTGCGAGGGCGCGATGGACTCCGCGTAGGGCGTGTGGGCGCCATAGTAGAAGTTCACCTGGGAGCCGGTCTGGTCGATGGCCGGGGTCAGCATCTTCTTGGGGTCGCGGCGCTTGGTGGACCTCACGCAGATCATCCAGATGAGCAGGACGATGATGATGATGAAGATGACGGCGCCGGCGATGCCGCCGGCAATGTAGGCAAACTCAGAGCGCTCGGCACAGTGGGGTCCGGTGAAGGAGCCGACGCAGCGGCACGAAGGTGTGCCCTTCAGATCCTTGACGCAGGCGCCCGAGTTCTCGCAGTAGCCGTCGCAGACATCCGTGCAGGCCATGCCCGTGCCGTTGAAGCCGGGCTTGCACTCGCACTTGAAGTCCGAAGTCTCTGGCACCATGATGCAGTAGGCGTTGGCGTCGCAGTGCGGCTTGCCCTCGGCAATGTGCTCGCAGGGATTCGTGCACTCGCTCTTGGAGGTGGCCCCGGTGATCTTGGTGCTGTGGTTCGGCGGGCACTGCAGGCAGGCGGTCTGCTGCGATTCCGACTGGTAGAAGCCCTTCCTGCACTCGATGCACATGTTCAGCGTGGCGTTCAGATAGGTTCCGGGGGAGCAGACGGGCAGGGTGCACTCCTCCACGGAGCTGGCGCCCACCTTGGGCGTGGTCCTGCCCAGCGGACAGGCGGCGCACGAGGGCTGGACGCCCTGCAGGCGGTAGGTTCCTCTCGGGCAGGGCTCGCAGCGTCCGTCGGCGCCCAGCTGCTGGCCGGAGCTGCACTCGTCGCGGCACTCCTTGCGCGAGGTGGCCTCCGTGGAGCGCGTCGTCTGGCCCAGGCCGCAGAGCTCGCAGCCAAAGGCGCCCTCACTCGGCTGGTAGAAGCCGTGGCCGCAGGAGCGGCACAGGCCCGTCTCGGCGTCAAAGTACTTGCCGGCAGGGCAGCGCTCCTTGCAGTCAGCCGCCGAGCGGGCACCGGGTCCGGCAGTGACGCCCGGACGACCCGCGATGACGGGACACTTGCTGCACTGCTGCTGCCCAGCCTCCGATTGGTAGGAGCCGCGGGCACAGGGGATACAGGTCTTGTTGGCACTATCGTAGAAGGTGCCGATGGCACAGGGCACGCAGTCGGGAATCATTACCACCTGGCCGACGGGACAGGCGTACTCGGAGCCCAGTTCCAGCGAGGCTGGATCGGGCACGGTGTTGGGCAAGATCTCCTGGACGGCAAACTGATCGTCCTCCAGGATGAGCTTCTCCAGCAGCTGCTTGACGCTGGAACGCTCGCCGGTCGAGGTGTGCACCACGGGATCGCTGCAGATGGAGAGATGCCGAGATGGTTACTAGGGTTCCGATTGGGTTACCTCGTTCGTATGGTTAGGAATTAAGTGATTGAGGATTTTACGTTTTTAAGTTAAAAATTTGTAGTAAATCCAAGGATTATTCTCCCTAAACCTTCACCAATTCTTTGGGAGAGAGATCCCGAGAGATCCTTTTAGATGAGACACTCGTAAATCACTTTAGGACATCGAGAGTCAAGCATTAAGTTGGGGTTAGAACGCCTTAACATTTAAAATGGGGTTAGCTGGAGTGGAGGGCACGACGATGGGCTTGGATGGGCTTGGTTGGATGCGGGATTAGACTGAGAGACTGAGAGATTGCTAGTACTGGGTGCAGAGCAGATGCTGGGTCGGTGGGCAAACGGTGGGTGCAACTTGGTTAGCATTAGCGGAGTGCTGGACATGACATACTTTACAGCCGGGAAGGCTATCTCCAGGGTGTACGTGTCGCCGCCGGTTTGCTGGCGTCCCTGGCGACCCGTGAGAGTCAGGTCGTCATCCTCCTCGCTGCAAATTGGGTTAACGAACACACAGAAAACACATATGACATATACACACAGAGTACGCGCGCGATCAGGACATGCTAGACCAGCCAACTACCCATCCTCTACTTACTTGACCACTGGCAACTCGGCCTCCATCACATAGACGCCGCCATCCTTGGCCTGGCGACGCACGCGGTTGTTCTGGGCAGCGCGGTAGTGATCGCACTTGACATCGATCTGGATGTCCTTGCACTCCCTGAAAAAAACGCAGGATTAAGTACCTTCTCCTAGACTGTGTCAAACCAAGACTTACCTAGTTCCCTCTATGGCATACGAGCAGAAGTTCCAATCCCTGTTCAGCCCGTTCACCGAGTTGGTCACCTTCTGGCGGAGCACCGCCTGACCCGCCTTGTTGCACAGCACGTCCGAGGGGAAGAGCATCTTGATGCGGAACACCCGCTGGGCGGGCTTCGAGGGCGAGCAGGAGGGGTAGACCAAGGGCGTGCCAGGCTCCCGAGTGGGTCGCCAGAAGCCCTCGGCTCCGCAGGTGTAGAACTCGGGCACTTGCTCCGAGAAGCGCAGGCCGGCATTACAGGCGATCTCGCAGACCTTGAACTGGCCGCCGGTGCCCCAGTCCTTGCAGACCTGGGAACCACCCACGGGATCGGCCAGAGGCGGACAGATGTCAGCTGAAAGTCAATGAAATTAATATCAGGATAAACCCAGGATCTGTAAGAAGGAATACTCACTCAGCAGTGAGACCTTGAAGCTGCAGGAGGCCGTGTTTCCGGCCGCATCCGAGGCTATGTAGGTGATGTCGTAGGTGCCCCACAGGAGAGTGGTGCCCGATCGGTGTCCGTTCCGCTCGTAGATCTTGGTCACGCCGATATTGTCGCTAAAGTGCGGCTCATCCCAGGTGACCACGGCCGAGCCGTTCTTGGCAATGACCCACAGATCCCCTGGGCAGTGCTCCACCACCGGTGGCTCCTTGTCCACCACCAGTTGCTGGCAGTTGGGACCCGTGTAGCCCACGGGGCACTTGCGCTGTCCACAGAGCGAGGGCACGTTGCGCTCCACTCCTCCTGAGGTGACCTCGTAGCCAGCCCAGTTCAGAATCAAGCCGGGATAGAGCACCGGCTCCGATCGGCAGTCGCGAACCTGCTTCTGGATCTCCGAGGTGATGTCGAGGGCACGGGCCCACACCTGGGCCTTGGTCACGGTGCCCTGGAAGCCCGCGTCCGAGTAGGCCAGCTCGTGGCTGAGTCCGTACGGCTGTGGGCGTCCCAGGACGGCCCAGAGATGGGATGGCAGAGCCCCACCGGCTCCATACTCCATCTTGCTGGCGATGAGTCCCTCAGTGATCAGCTGCAGCTGGCCGGAGATGCCGTCCCAGACCACGGCCACGTGGTGCCACTGGCCGTCGTTGACGGAGGTGTACTCGCCGAAGCTGAGGAAGGCGTCCGACTGATCCTCGAAGAGCGACACCTGGACGCCGCTCGAGTGGGCCTGGAGGAGCATGCGACGGCGCTGGGTCATGCGGGCGGACTCCACGCCGTAGAGCGTAAAGAAGATGCCGGGGTCGTCCTTCTGGGCGAACTGCACCCACATGGCCACCGTCAGGCTGTTGGCCTCGCCCGTGGGGAAGGGCACCACCTGGGCGGCCGTGGAGCGCGAGGGGTCGCTGAAGTACAGGTCGTAGTCCACCTGGATGGCCTTCCTGCAGTCGTCACCGGTCATGTTGAAGGGGCACTGGCAGTAGAAGCCGTTGGTCAGATCCACGCAAGTGGCTCCTGGCGGGCACGAGTTGTCCTTGCAGTCCGCGATGTCCTGCTCGCAGTTGCGGCCGGTGAAGCCTGGCGGGCACTGGCAGCTGTAACCGGCGCCGTTGTCCAGGCAGGTGGCTCCGTTCTGGCAGACTTGCTCCTCGCAGGCATCGTACTCGTACTGGCAGCCAATGCCCGCGTAGTCCGCCGGGCAGCTGCAGTTGAGGCCGGAGCCAAAGTCCTGGCACTTGCCGCCGTGCATGCAGGGATCGCCGATGCAGCGCTCCGGAGCGGTCTCGCAGTTCTTGCCGTCGGTGCCGCTGGGACACACGCAGAAGTAGTCCTGGAACAGGTCAATGCAGCTGGCGTCGTTCTGGCACGGCGCCTGCACGTTGCAGGTGGTCACCTGCTGCTCGCACCGCATGCCACTCCATCCAGGCTCACAGCCACACTCAAAGCCGCCAACCCGATCCCGGCAGAGGCCGTTGTTGAGGCAGGGCTGCGCCTCGCAGTCGTCGATGTCCGTCTCGCAGAGCTGGCCCTTGAAGCCGTCGCGGCACACGCACTCGAACTTGTTGTCCAGGTCCAGGCAGCGCTCGGTGCCCACCGGGTTGCAGGGGTCGCTCAGGCACTCGTCGATCTCCGCCTCGCAGGCGAGGCCCACGAACCCTGGCCGGCACTTGCAGCTAAAGCCGTCCAGCTGGTCCACGCAGGTGGCTCCGTGCTGGCAGGGATTCGACTCGCAGTCGTCGATGGTGTGCTGGCAGTTCTTGCCCGTGTACCCCGGCTCGCAGTTGCAGCTGTAGCCATCGACCAGGTCCACGCAGGTGCCCTCGTTGGCGCAGGGCCGCACCTCGCAGTCGTCGATATTGATGTCGCAGGCGCCGCCCGTCCAGCCCGGATGGCAGACGCACTCGTGGTCGAAGAGCCGGTCCACGCAGGTGCCGTGCTTGCAGGGCTCCGACAGGCAGAGGTCGATCTTCTGCTCGCACCGCTTGCCCGTGAATCCGGGCGGGCAGGAGCACTGGAAGTCGTTGACCAGGTCCGTGCAGTTGGCGCCCAGCAGGCAGGGATTCTCGGCACAGTCGTTGATGTTCAGCTCGCAGTGGATGCCCTCCCAGCCGGGCAGGCACTCGCACTTGTAGCGACCCTGCTGCAGGGCCTGGCAGCTGGCTCCGTTGCCGCAGGGATTGCCATTCGCCGTGCACGGATCGATGGTCACGTCGCACTGGTCCCCGGTGTAGCCACTGCGGCACAGGCAGGTCACATTCTTGAATCCGGGCTCATTCTTGCACATGGCCCGGGCTGGGCAGGTGTCGTTGCCGCAGTCGCTGGCCTCCTCCTGGCAGTTGATGCCGGAGTAGCCGGGCGGACACTCGCAGCGGTAGCCCTGGGGCAGGTCCTTGCACTGGCCGCCGTTGTAGCAGGGCTGGGAGGCGCACTCGTCGATGTCCTGCTCGCAGCGGCGTCCGGAGAAGCCGGCGGGGCAGAAGCACTGGATGTCGTGGCCCATGGGCACGCACAGGCCGCCGTGCTGGCAGGCTCCCTCGCCGCACACCACCGGCTTGCACTGCTCACGGCCCTTGGAGCCGGCGGAGTCGGTCCTCATGTTGCTGGGGCACTCGTTGCAGCTCTGCGCTCCAGCCGCACCCTGGTAGTGGTGCAGCGGGCAGGCCGAGCAGGGCGCCAGACCCGTGGCGGAGTACGTGCCGGGGGCGCACTTGGCGCGGCACAACTCCCGGTTGGCGGCCGCCGGCTGGTAGGTGAAGCTCTGGGCGGGACAGGCCTGGCAGTCCTTGAACCCGCCCGTGGGCGGCTCGGCGGTGAAGGAGTTCCTCGGGCACTCCAGGCAGGGCACCAGTCCGGTGGGAGAGTAGGTTCCATAACCGCAGACGGGGACACAGTCGGCCTGCAGCTTGGTGCCCTCCTCCTTGGTGTAGGTTCCAGCCGGGCAGCGCAGGCAGGTGCCCTGGCGATCCCGGTTCTGGTAGTAGCCGCGCGGGCAGTAGGTGCAGCTGTTCTGGCCCTCGGACACGTAGGTGCCGGCGGGACAGTGCAGGCAGCGCGGCACGTCGCTGGTGTCCATGTTGAGCACCTCGCCCACGTTGCAGTTGAACCCGCGGCTGATGTGCGACTTGAGGGCCCGGAGTGGCGGGCACTGGTTGCCAATGTTGGCGATGTTCAGCAGGTTGTCGATCACGGCGCTGGCATAGGGCACGCTCAGGTCGAAGATCAGGTTCAGGGTGGAGCCGCACAGGTCGTACAGCTGCGGCTGGCGCACGGCCGGCAGGATGGAGAGGATGAAGTCCATCTTGACCACGTTCTCCTCCAGCAGCGCCGGCACCGACTTCACAAAGGTCACGTTCATGTTCACGTTCACGGCGGAGCAGCGCTGCGAGAGCAGCTCGTTCAGGCGGGAATAGTGCTGGGCGAGCACGTCCTGGTACTGGCCCAGACAGTTCTGGGCAACGGCTCCGTTGGCGCGGTAGGTGATGGTGGCTGTGACGTGGTAGGCGGCCTGCTCCGTGTTCTCCGAGACGCAGTCGGGCACCACGGAGGTGGGACGCCACAGGCGCGAGGTCTCGCAGGAGAAGGTCTTCAGGGGCTCGCCGTCGGTGAAGCGGAAGCCGGGCTTGCAGGTGGCAATGCACTCGATGCCCCGGTCCCCGGGCAGGCAGTTGATGGCCCCGTTGGCCGGCGGCTGCAGCTCCCAGTCCACGCAGGGCGAGGCCTTCACCGAGACCTGGAAGTGGCAGGAGGCCCGGTTGTTGTACTTGTCCGTGGCCGTCACCGTCACGTTCTCGAAGTTGCCGATCTTGATGGTGGCACTCTCCGGCTTGAACTGGAGCTTCACCTCGCCGGTGTCGTCGGAGGTCTTGATGCGCTTGCGAGTGTCGTTAAAGTTAACGGTGTAGCTGTCCTGGCGGTCCACCAGCTCGATCACGTAGCTCTGGGGGCACTGCAGCAGCGGCGGCGTGACATCGGGCACCGTGATGTTGATCTCGCAGATGGCCACGTTGCCGTCGTAGTCGAAGGCCACGTACTTGACCACCGTGTCCTTGAAGATGTAGCTGGGCGTGCGGAAGTTCTGCGGCTTGATCTCCAGCCGGGCAATCGATCCGGAGTTGTCCACGGCCGTGGGCTCGGTGAAGTTCACCGGCAGCACACCGCCGTTCTCGTCGCGACGCACCACGATGGGCTGCTGGGGGCAGTTCTGGAAGATGGGCGGCTCGTTGTCCACGCAGGGCGAGTAGCCGTAGTCGTAGCCCAGCAGGGGCTCCTGCTTGGGCTCGTCGCAGCCCATCAGCTCGAACTTGAGGCAGGCGTTGTCCATGTAGCTGACGATGCCCAGGATGACAAAGCGGGCCTGCACGTACTTGGGCAGCGTGATCATGGCCAGCTCGCCGTAGTTGCCCGGGTCGCGCATGGTCAGGTTGAAGTTGGGGAAGTACACCACGTAGTTCTCGCTCTCGGCCTGCTTGTAGAAGAACCGGATCTCGGTCGGACGTCCCACAATGTCGTTGGTGACCACGCCCTTGACCAGGATGGCCTTGACGCGGTAGATCTGGCCTAGGTCCACGCTCACGTAGGTGAAGGCCTCCTGCTTGCCGCACCAGCCGGTGGCCGAGTTCAGGCGGATGTTCTTCGCCTCGTAGTTGGGTCGCTCCGAGGTGGCGTTGATGGCCGAGTCCGGAATCCGGCCGGAGCTCAGGCCCAGGGGCTTGATCACCTTGCACTCGGGCTCCCGGATGCAGGTGATGGGTCGCGGGTTGATCAGGATGTAGCCGGGGCGGTTGCAGCCGAAGTAGACCTCCGAGCTCTGCTCGTAGCTACGGGCAATCTGGCGGCCATCGGCCGGTCTTCCAGGATCCTCGCAGACGGGGCCCTCGCAGCGCAGATCGCCAAAGTCCCAGATGCCGTCGGCGCCGCAGCGGACCACGTTGTCGTGGCGGCCCGTCTGGCCGGCCAGCTTGAAGGTGTTCTGACAGCCGAAGAAGAAGCTGCTCTGGAAGCGCGTGTCCACGAACTGGCCGTACTCCGCTCCGGGCGTGGGCATGGGCGAGTAGCAGTCCACCCGCGGGCACGAGGGCTGCATGCCCGAGAGCCAGTAGTCGGGCAGACCAGGCTTGGGGTCGTACACGCACTGCCGGAAGCCTGAGGAGGCGGTGGCCCTCAGCTGGCGACCGGCCGAGCCGCAGGTGATGGTCACATTATCCCGGAAGGGCACCAGCACGGACTCGGGATCGGGACGGGCCACAGTCAGGCCCTCCAGCTTATCGTCGGGCAGGGAGACGCACTTGGCATCTGCAAAAAGGTTAATATAAGATATGGTTCCTAAAGGGATCTTCTGGCTACTCACAATTGCACTCGGGCACGCTGGCATTCCACTGGCCGCTGGACAGGCACAGGGCCGCCGCACTGCCGCTCATGATGTAGCCAAAGTGGCACTGGAAGCGCACCACATCCCCAAAGTGATAGTCATCCCTGTCGCTCAGCAGCTGTCCATTCTCCGGGGCCTGCAGCTCCGGGCACATGAGGGGCACACACGTCTTGTTGCGCTGATAGCTGTCCCCATCCCGTTCGCCCGTCTCCGAGCGCTCGATGTGGTAGCCAGCGGTTCCATTCGAGGTGTACAGCTGGTAGCCGGTGTTGCAGCCGCAGGCGTAGCCTCCGGGCGAGTTGATGCACTTCTGGTCGCAGCCGCCGTTGTTCTTGCCGCACTCGTTGATGTCCACGCAGTCCAGGCGGGTGCAGCCCATCAGCTCCATGCGCAGGCACGGCGCACCCACGTAGTCCTGGATGCGGAAGCGGATGTAGCGAGCCTCAATGGGCAGTGGGAGATTCAGGATGGACAGGGTGGGCTCCAGAATCCTGAACTCGACGGCAGTGCCATCGGGATTGGCATAGTCCTTGAAGACATCGGTCAGATCATTGGAGTACTGCAGGCGCACCGCCGAGCTGAAGGCCACGTTGCCATCGGGACGCTGCACGGACATGGTGCGGAAGCCACGCAGAATGGTGGGTGCCTTCAGGTCGATCAGGATCCAGTTGGCGCCCGGCTCCGAGGAGCCGCCGCACCAGCCGTTCGTGTTCAGGCGCACCTGCGTCTTGCCGTAACCGGGCTCGCTGGCCGAGGTGCTGATGCTGTCGTCCGGAATGCCGCCGTTGCCCAGCCCCAGGTCGCCCACGGGCCGGCACTCGGTGGTGGCCGTGAAGCCCGACCTGCACTGGCAGTGGAAGGATCCGTTGGTGTTCTGGCACTCGGTGGTGGTTAGGTCGCACTGCGAGGAGCTGCACTCGTTGATGTCCTCGCAGGTGGGCGGCTGCTCGAACCTCTGGGCCTCGCTGCAGCGCATGATGTTGCTGCCGATCAGCTTGTAGCCCTTGAAGCACTGCACCCGGGCCTCATCCCCGTACAGGTACGAGCGACCCGCGTCCACCACGAAGCCGTTGGCGATCTCCGGGAACTCGTAGCAGCGCTTGCGCGTGCAGCGCGGCACATCGCCGCTCCAGGTGCCGTTGGACATGCAGGTGAGCACCGGGTGGCCGTTCCTTTCGTAGCCCGGCTCGCACTCGTACTGGACAATGGTGCCGTAGCTCCTTCCCCCTCCATTCAGCAGGGTCACGTTGGCGTGGGCCACCTCCGAGAGGGCGGCGCACTGGGAGGCCATGCAGTGGGGCTGGCGCTCCCAGCGTCCGTCCGGCAGGCAGGAGATCTTCTCGATGGGGGCACTGGTGGCGAAGGCGAAGCCGGCATAGCACTGGTACATGGCGATGCCGCGGTAGGTCACGTTCGAGGAGCCAATGGAGAAGCCGTTGTCGATCTGTGGCACAGGACCGCAGTAGACCTCTGTGGATAATATGGGGGATAGATGCAATCAGTAACCCGTAAGGATCTTAAGGAAACCTCAAACTCACCCTGACACTTGGGTATGTAGGAGACACTCCAGTTGCCACCGCGCAGGCATTCCGTGACCAGACGCGTCTTGCCGGTGGCAAACTCCTGTCCAATGGGACATGTGAAGCTGACCAGCGTACCGAAAGCGGTGTCGCGACTGGAGGCCAAGGCTCCGATGCCGGGCTGCAGCTCCGGGCAGTCGGCCGAGAAGGTGGCCGACCATCTAAAGATCAAGAGGAAGGAGATTAGTATCTAAATTAGGATTAGTCTCCTAAAGAAACTCACCCCGCCGCATTGTGCAAGGCATCCGAGGTAAACTTGATGAGCATCTCGCCGGAGGAGGCGGTCAGGGTGAGCTTGGGAGCCGCTGTGCCCGTAAAGCCATTGCCCGAGTGCAGGCGCAGTCCAGAGGTGGAGGAACCATCGAAGACCTGGACATTGTCGCTCTTGTGGACGGTGAACTTGTCGAATTTGAGCGAGAGCGGAGCTCGGGCATTGTTGCGGATGGTGAAGTAGCACTCCTGGTTCTTGGGGTAATCCGCCAGGCCAAAGGCGGGCGAGGTGACAGTGCCATTCCTGGCCGTGATCGTGGCCTTGCATCCCTGGATGTAGCGCAGACTGAAGCCCTTGCCGGCCTCACCCAGACTGGACTTGAAGTACAGATACAGAGCGTTGCCCGTGGAAATGATAACCCGCTCGTTCTGGGAGGTCTTGCCGGTGAGCTTGGCGATGGTGCGGCTCATGGGCGAGTCTCCGTCGCGGATCATGAGGTAGTCGCGTCCCTCGGCCACGTCCAGGTCGTCCACCTCGATGGAGATGATGCGCCCGGGCTGGGCCTTGATCACGTACAGGCACTCCAGGCCGCCGGGATACTGTTTTGGGTAGTTGGGGCTGGTCAGGATCTGGCGCTGCAGGGTGGCCTTCAGGGTGCCGCCACAGTTCTTGGCCTCGGTCTTCCAGGTGGCCCGGAAGCCCTTGCGCTCCACACTCCCGTCCGTGGTGAACTTGACGATCATGAAGTTGGAGGCGGACACGAAGGGCTGCGTGGTCAGGTCCTGCTTGCCGCTGAGCGTGGCCAGCGACACGGACTTGTCCTCGGTCCGGCCGCCCACCAGGATCTGCACGGTGTCGAAGGTCTTTTCCGTCTCAAAGTCCTGGAACTGCAGGATGATGTTGCTGCCCAGCGGTCCCTCCAGCGTCCACTTGCACTTGCTCAAAGCTCCGTACTTGTGCGGATAGTTCGGCGTCTCGATCACATCCCCGCCAGACTGCATGTGGTAGTGGCACTGGGCCGGGCAGTCCAGCTCATCCGTGCCATCCCCACAGTCATCACTCCCATCACACTTGAAGGCCTGGTTGATGCACTTGCCGTTGGCGCAGTGCAGCGCTCCCTGGGGACAGGCCTGGGCGCGGCACATGAAGGGCAGCAGAGACTCGCATGTGCCCAGATCCCAGCTCTGGGTCTTGCCGCCAAAGCCGGCGGCCACACACTCACCGGAGTCGGAGTTGGGCTGGTGCAGCGACCAAAAGCCGGAGTACTGGGAGATCAGGGCTCCCGAGGCAGACTCCAGGGTGTTGGTGCGCAGATCGTCCAGCGAGGCCAGGCCCAGCCAGTACTTGTCCGAGCCGCGTTGATTGGGATCGCTGGCCCGGGCAATGGACAGGGTGTCGTTGTTCTCCGCATAGCTATCGATGGCCACCAGTTCGGCGCCGTATCTAAGGGGGAAATAATGGGAGATAAATAAATATTTAGAAAGAAAAATGCAGTAAATAAACTTTATCTGAGTTGCCAGGTGCTAATTTTAAAGGTCTGGCATCTCTGTAAAAATGAATGCATGAATTCGTGTGTGTACATAAACCCTGTATGTGGAGTAGTGTTGGGTAGGTCAATAAAGAGCAAATGAACAAGAAAGAACAAATAGGAAGGAACTTGTTCACTCACTCAGTTTAGTGAACAACTCATTTTTGTTCACTCACTCATGAGCAACCCATGTGAATCTCTTTAAATTGATGTGAAATTCCTTATTATATTTTCTTTTCTTTCGGTGCACACTAATTACTTCTCCCTATGCCATCGAACATGGAGGAGGATATCGGCGATTAGTGAGGCTACTCTTGACCAAACCAAGCTTCCGCTCTGCCCGACTGCCGGGTGTAATGGAACTTCAATTATGCAGCTGCGCTTTACTTTCTATTTTTTGTGCTTCTATCTCAATTATGCGGCTGCATGTGGACCGGGGGAAATCGGGCGCACTGCATCCAGCGAAACTTTCGTTTCCAATCGCTAAACTCACTTTGATTTCAATCTCATAATGCCGAGTTCTGCGCGGAGAAAAACAAGTTTCCGCCCAGAGCCATTGCGACATTACGCATTCGCCGCGTGGGACGTGGCTGCAGCTGCGCCAAAAAAAAAAAACAAAATAAATCGAAAAGGCCCAGCAAATTATGTATGGGAGACACTCCCTGCAGCGAGTGCTGCGCTGCGTGCCACACAAGAGTGAAAACTTCAGACGGCGGCTCCGCAAGTCAAATGTTATATATGGCTTTGCAATTTACAATACGTATTTATATATGGCCTGGGCGGGGGCCTAAGGTAAGCAAAAAGAGATACGATCTGCTATTTGGGCTTGTAGTTAGCGCTTTCGCGTATTTCAGGTATTTTCACCTCAAGAAATCTCTTATTTTGAGACTTTTTCGGTAAAAGAAACCTCTAAGCTGGGTCAAAATTTGCAGGTTACTTGACAGATTCCAAGCATGTTTGCTTGGTGAATTCTTGTCTAGTTACCAGGTGATAATATGAGATTTTTTGGTAAGTGCCTTCTACTAATACCTTCAAATACTTAATGAAAAGTTTGATGCAAAAAACACAGAGATTGAGTGGTTTTTACATAGTTTAACATCTAGAAGCTGGGCTAATAATGTTTAAGTAAGGCAGGAGTTTAAGCATAGCTTTGTTTTCTTATAAGAAAATCGAAATAACGAACAGTAAATTCTAAAAAGCAATATTAATTTTAAAAACTTACTTAGTAAAGAATTTCTAAAAAAAAACGATATACGTGTATGTATATCATATTATATGTATTTTATTTCCTCCATATATGTATAATATTGATAATAATAAAATATAAATACAATAATTATATTATAAAAAATAACTATTCCCTTTCAAATAATAACTCAGAAACCAAAATCATCGAAAAAAAACCTCAAGAAAGTAGGAAACAAATTAATTTCCATAACATTTCAATTTCCCCGAAGTATAAAATATAAATATTTTCTCACAAGCAATATTAATTTTATAAACTTACTTAGTAAAGAATAACGAAAAAGAAATTCGATGTATATTCAATTTTCTCCAAATATAATTGAAATATATTATGCAAATAACTATTCCCTTTCAAAGAGTAACTCAGAAACCAAAATCATCTAAAAAAAACACTAGGAGAGTAAGAAAACCAATTTAATTTCCGTATAAGTTCAATTTCCCCCGAAGCCATTTTCTTTATAATTTGTTTGGTACCAACTCCGCTAACTCGAAATGTTAACGCCTTGTCAGAGAGAGGCTTCCCTCCATTCTGCCGCATTTCGCATGCTGTGCACGCCAATAAAGAAATTTCACCGAAAAAAGAGCAGAGCGAAATGAAGAAATACCGAAATACGAAAACTTCACAGGTGAATGGATCGCCAGGCAATGGGTAACGACACCTGTCAACGCAATCGCCCTGTGTTGATATAAACAATACAGAGACTCGCACTCGCACTCGACATTTTGGCAAATCCGTCCGCTGGTAGACACATACAACATAGCCAACGTTTGTTGAACTCCAGCCTTAGCCACGTAGCTGGCATTCGAATGAGCACTGGACCTGGCTGACTGGGGCGGGGTCTATGGCATGTAAATTACATTAGGATAGCCAGCCGAGTCACGTTGTGCGGAGCATACTTAAGTGCCATTTAACGCCGTCGATGGCGATGGCAAAGAGAAATTGCGTAGGGCATTGACATTCCGCCGGAGCCAATAACTTTATTAAAATATCTCGGAGTCAGCGCTAACGAAATACCGAGTAAGGCGAGCAAGCCGCCGAAAAAAAAATGGAGAAACTTTCACCCCGCGGGGCAAAAGGGTCAGCGAGAGGTTCTCACGTTCATTAGGGCCGGGCCGGACCTTGGGTGGCTGCCTGATCAAAACACTCTCGGTTTCCAGGGGATTCTTGGTCAGGTGCAGCGCAGGTATTTGGGTCAGGCCTGGAACCTGGAAACCTGGCCGGAAGCCTTCGGCGACTTTCTTTTCGCTCGAAAGATTGGAAAAAGAATTGACGCGGAAAGGTGGCATTATGAGTCAGCCTCGAGTCAGTATCGATGGTATTCGGCGTTGGCCCTGCCCAGTCGGGCTGAAAAGCAATTTCAAACTTGGTCAGCAGAGCCGCGACTTCTGCTGCTTTTTTGGCTCGGTTTGCTGCCCACTTTGGCATTGACAGTTAGCTGTCGGCAAACGGAAATGCAATGCGGTGCTGTAACGGCATCGCCAGTACATATACATCTCTCCGATCCACCGATCCATCGATCCATCGCTCCATCCATCAATCCGTCCCAGAACAACAGGTAGCGCATTTGTTCAAGCTTGGCTGATCGAACAAAAACTACATCTTGATTGCTTTGCTACCTTCTCTGGTTGTCTGGTTGTCGGGTTCTCCGGTTCGATCGTTGACAAAGAGCGGAACCAGTCCCCGCTCACTTCCTCACTGCCCAAAACGTATACCAACTTGGCTATGGAAATTATCATATAGTTATGGTTGTGATTCCACTCACCTTCGACACAGTTCGGCGCTTTTCTCCCACGAGTGCTTGATATTGAAATATTTATAACAATTTAAGCCGCGCAGCTCCCAGCCTGGAAAAATGGAAAGAACATGCATTAGAGAAGGTCAAAGATGTTTCGGATACGAAGAAGAATAATTAAATAAAATGCATTTTGTTTAAAGTAGGAGTTAAATTTCTTCTCTTCTAAGTAATAATTCCTCCGCAACCTTAATATCCAAGTTGACCCATGTTCAAGGCTTTCCGCTGCATAAGCTACTTAGGAGACCCCCAGAGATTCCCTGGAAATTAAACTGGATATACTTAATGGTTAAATATCACCACCAACTGGGAAAGAAAAGAAAAACAGAGAGAGATGCGTGACCCCAATCAGCATTTTAACCCGTTTTGCATAATTTATGTCCAAGATCTTGCCACTTTCTGTGTGGTGAGAACGAGAATTCAGGCGGCAAATCAACAGATAATTAAGTTATTATGCCAACTGAGAGATTTGATACTGGAGATGTGGCCAACACTTGGGCTGTGACGCTTTCATTTTCCGCCAAATGCCTAGAGTTTTCCTGGTAAAATGGGAAAGTTGCGCGCGCGAAACTTGGACACGGCCCGGCCCGCCTCACACAGTCAGCTTGATTGACAGCTTTCATTTAAAATCAAATCGACTAAGATATGCTCCAAACACACACTTAAACACAGTCTGTCGGCGAAACCAAAACAAAAAGCAAAAGTATTTAAACAATTTGTGGTTTTTATGTGCCCAAGCACGCGTCAGCATTTAAAAGTCGCACACACATGTTTTCCTTTGCCAAAGTAGTTGCTCGTACTTGGTCTTTACTGTGGGCTACAGTTGCTACAGATTTTAAGATTCGTTTGGGAGTTGATCCGTAGGTGACTTTCACGATTTCCTCGTCCAATTTGAGATTCGATTCGATCGAAAGGCTTTCCATTAGATGGGAAATTGCATCCTGTCGATAAGGCCTGGCCAACTGCATGTCTCTTTGCTTGAGAGTCTTTCATTGAAGAAATCAAGGTGGCAGTTTCAAGATAATGCCAATTTAATTACCTATCTTTACTCTGTAACTCTATAACACTGTTTTGGTTTTCGAAACTGTCTTGCATTTGAATGCAAAGTTCAAGACTGAGTAATGTGTGACATTAGTTGCGTTTTCCTTGAACCCAGAGCCTGGCAATAGTTGTGTCTCGAGGTTATATAAATGCGAGTTTTGGCATCTTAATTAGCTTTTCACATTGGTCACCTGGCGAGTGAACTAAAGATAAGGTCAGAAAGCACAGCCCTGCTGCATAATCTTTTAAATTTAAATTTAATTAAATTGTTCCAGAAAACAATTTTGTTTATAGTACATTGTATTTCTTCAGCTTTTCTGGCACTTCAAATGTTTAATTATAATTAGAATATTCTCATAAACATGCATTGTCTGGTTTATACCATTCTGTTTTTATTACCTGAATTATTTTTCCCATAAAGAAATCAATCAAATCTTTTACCAACCACAGGCCTTGTGGTCATTACCCATTTTAGCACCAATTCCACCCAATTTACAGTTGGTTAACGTTCTTGCGGCGGCTTATTTGTTGGCCTCAACCAGTTAGAGTCGAACAGACCGCTATTGGCCACACAATTTGTTCGAATTTATTTATTTGTGTGCCCATTTACCGCACAATTTGGTATTAGCCATGCTTCAATGCCAAAATAAGAGCCACGGCTAACTGTAAGGTGTTCCACTTCCATACGTGGGCGAGAGAGAGACTCTGGATTTCTTTCGGGGATTCTTCTGGGGCTGGCTAACACGCTTCAATTGGGATCTAAGCCAGCGCAGAAGCCCCGAGTAATTGCGTTTAATGGCCGCAGATACATAGATTCTCTCTTTCCCGATCTCTATCTCGCAGCGCGATAAATTCTCCACCTTCGGGCCATGTCACCGTGACAGCCGAGAACTCCGGCTCGGTTCGATTCGCGGCGAGCAATTAAAGCCACGTAACTGCCAATTGGCTTTGGAAATTCTTTTGGTCTTCGACTTGGGTGCAGCCACATCCAACTGGACAAGGTTAGCCGGTTTCAGTGGTCCCAAGCCCGATCTCCCCGCCTCCGTGTGGTGGCTATTTCTTCAACTCCATTGCCTTGTGTGCCAGATATTTGAAATTCTTGCCAGGAAGCTTTATTTTTCTCCTGCTTTTTGCTCCATTACCTATGCAAATGTTTGCTGCGTGACTTGGCCAAGTGCCGCCGCCGCCCTCTGCCTCACTCCGACTCTGGCCTGATCATTGTCTATATATATTTAATTTGCAGGCAAGCCCAGCAGCCAGAGATTGCAGCATAGGAAGAGATCTTGTGGCAAACAATACCGAATTAGCAATGTGAGAATTTCTTACGTAAAATTCATCTAGTTATATGTGAGCATGTGGGATTTTTGCAAGCATTGCGTTTGTATATTATTTGGATATTATTCTCTTTGTCAAAGTTAATGGTCTAATGAACCGCAGCAAATTGGTTGAGCTAGATTCTTAAGTGCCGTGTCAAGATGGGGAAATAAAATAAATACTAATTTTCTCTTAGAAACTAAGAAACTAACCAGAACAAAGCGACTGTAAAAATATTCGAAACCTTTAAAATACCAGTTCCTGTACTTAAACCCACTTATAACTCAATTTCGTAAACGATGATTGTATCTGCTTGGCTTAACCACACACTTATTACCCATTTCTTGGGGGAATATATGTCATGCCCGGTTTCTAGGCAGGTATTTTGAAATTTTTATAATTTTTCTGAAAAGAAAAAAGTGAAAACTCGTCTGTGGCTTGCAATAAATCTTCTTCTCTGTGCTCATTTCATTAACCCCATTGCCGGCAGCCGAGTAACTCGGTATCTTAGTCATTAAATCTCCACGAAAAAAAAGCTGGCTGGAGAGAATGAGATCTCAATTTCAGTGAGTGCGTAGAAAGCTTCTTGGAAATGGCGTTTGCTAATTTCTTCATTAGCTTTGATTGAATTTAAACTTTATATAATTATATAATTTAAAGGCTTGGTTCCCACAGAGGTCAGTCGGGTGGAAAAACGTTGGCTTCCCCTAAACAAACTCATGTGCCACCAAATGTGGAAAATTTGTTTAATTTGACTTGAACACACGCGCATTTCACGCTCTATGATTTTGTAAGCGCCTCGATATCATAAATAAAACAAACTTCCTTACAAACAAGGTGTCGCTCATTCATAAATCTAATCCAAGTGTGTGCCTGCCGACCCAGAAAGCTTTATCAACCACCGAATCGCTAATATATTTTTCTGTCAGTGTACTGGACTGAAGAAGCCGCAAAGAACTCCGCGTTTAATTAGCTCGAAACTCTTGGCGGCTCGGCGGCGTTTACTCAAGCGTGGCCAAGAGTGTGGAAGTTGCTCTTCTAAGTCTTCGCGATCGACTTCGTGAGGAGCTATCGGTGTGTTTGTCAGTTGGTCATCATCAATTTGAGGCTTTTACCGTTAGGCCTGACTACCAAGTCGCCGCCAATGGTGGCCGGCGGCGGAATAACTTCTGGTTGGGATCGAAAAAATTGATTTCTTTGGGTATTGGAATGGCTTACCAGGGAGTATTCATTAAAATAAATTTTTTAAAATATTGTATTGACTCTAAAAGTCAATTTAAGGCATGGATTCTATTTAAAATTAAGATATTGATTTAATCATACATTTGTAAGTAACAAATATATTTTATTTGCCTATATTAGTAGCCAATTAAATATATATATTGCCATTAATACTTTTGTAAAAATTCCTAAGCTTCAAGGTATTTATTTTTAATTATTGGCCTTGGCTGCCCCTTTTGACACCATCACCATAAATCTGTGAAGCCCCAACTGACAGTTGAGCATCATAATTCCATTAGTTGAGTCATAAAAGCAAAAATGTCGTAAACAACAGGTCTACCATTCTTAGCCCATATATCTTTCGATATCGGTTTATTAGCAGCGATCAATATGCAACAGCAAAATGGAAAAACTGCAATAACTGGCAAGAGTTTGGCCTATTTTTCGAGCCCCAGAGTGTGAGTGTGTAACCAAACCCAGCCAGCCAACTGCACCTAAGACAAGTCCCAGGCCGACACACAAGCAGACACCTGCATATGGAAAACAAAATAAGAAAAAACCGAAGCGCGGTGAAAAAATATTTTAAAAATAAAAGACTTAGCCAACGAACTCGTTTGAGGTGTGTGAGACTATGTGTGTGTGTGTGCGAGCATGCACAAGTGTTAATCAGCACAGCAAGCTGCACTGCAGCTAGTTAAAAGATGGACTCCTCTTGGCACCGAGAGACAGGAGCTTAGTCAGTCACTCAGTCGGGCAAGTGAATAAAAAAAGAATGAAAAAAAGTATATAAAAAATAAACAGCAGCAGCAGCAGAAACTGCAGCAGCGGAAAACCGTTAAGAAATCTCGTTCCAAGTCTGGAGTTGGAAATTCTTCTTATGGCGCACACTCTCTATATGCTGTCATGGCTTAGAGTATTCTACGAACCAGGGAACATGGCGAGAAACGAGTTTGGCCATATGTTATAACTGTTATGGTTTACCTATCGGGTGTACCATAGGTGTTGTAGGTGGCTCGGGCCAAGTGAAAGGCCCACCAGGAGTACTGCGGCCTGCTGATTGATTGGCCCGGCCATAACTTCCGTCATATTCGCATTCTCTGCACACTTTTCAGCTTACCAAAGTCTGTTCTTTTTTGTTTTTTTTTTTCTTTTGGGTTTCTCTGAGCGTTAACTCGTTTAGCAGGTTGCTTATTGGCTTTTGTGGATTTTGTCATTAGCTTAAGAATTTTTATAGCACAAACGTATGCGATATGTTTATGACACAAGTATGGCTAAGCCTACACTGAGCATTCTATAGTGGCTTATAAGGTATATACAATTATAATGATAGCTCCAGATAAAAATCAACTTGAAATAATCGAGCAGGAAATTAATTTACTTTACATTCTTCAAGTATGATGGATTATATCCCAGTTTATAAGATTCAAAGCCAATTAATGACCCTCCTAATAATCCCGTCAATCTTGTAAATTTTCTTGGGGAAACTATTTTCACGCAAAGGGAAAACACCGCGTCATCGTTAACCCATTATATGAGCCACCGAAAAGCAGCGTGAAATTAACATTAATAGTTTGAAATTCGAATTCATCAATTTTACGATTAAAGGCTTTGAATCAGAGTTTGTTTAGTGGATAATTTGGGTCAGAGAGCACCAAGTTCCCACCAACATTCTTCTTCTGGCACATTAACAAGCGGAAGTGGCTCGATCAAAGCCAATCAATTATGCAATTAGAAGCTCTTGGCACGGCCGGACAAAGAATTCCTAAACACATAATTGGCAACTGCAGGCACGCCCCTTCTAAGCGCCCAAACAAATCCGTTTCCGATTGCCACGGCTGCAATTAGACTCGCCTTTGATTTATGCGCAAAGTTTTTGGCTTTGGCCACACCTGCGTCCGCCGACCATGCACGTGTTGCCAACGCAGTTCGCGATTCTTACTTAATATTTGGGCTGGAAAAATGTAGTCTAACTTACCATTTGGACACGAAAACGCCTCGTCGGCTCCGATCGTGTGTAGCAAATTGAAAAGCAGCAGCGACGACAGCAAAGCGGCCAGCCAATGCGAATTGGCTGCCGTCGGTTGGTCCATTTTGGCCCGATTTAATGCCCAATTAAGCCCTGGTTTTGGTTACCAATCTGTAATCGAAAAAATAAAAGTGAAAAGAAGTGTTAGTCCAATCGTTCGGAATCCAGCAATCCAAAGGAAATTAGTTTACGGCCTCGCCCAGCCACTCGAAATATAAAATAATCATAAATAATCATAGGAACCGGTTGGCTCATTCACACCTTCGCACACACGCACATCCGATAAACCCGGACGATTAGCGAATTTATGCCACGCTGACTCAGTCTCCGGCTGATCGGAGCACGTGTTTCTGCGGCCATTCTCGCTTAGAGGCTGCTGCGGTTTTAGAAAGTCCCTCGAGAAGCCCGAAACCGCAGCTTGCAGAAGAATTTGCATATACTAAGCTACTAAAGCTCAGCCCCCGTCTTTCCCCCTCTGGTCCGAGGTCTTTGGTGAGCCATAAATAAAGCTAATGTTCGCCTTAATGTGTTATTTCTATTTGAGAATGGAATCTTAGTCAGATGACTTTGAGCTGGAGAAATTTGGTATGAGGGATGGGGGGAATTCCTAACTCAACTTTGAATTCATGGCTTTGCCACAACAAGCTGATTTTTATTAATTAATTAATCTTTATTAAGCAACTTATTGTGTTGGTATTCTCGAAGCCACTTAATGAGTTATTTCTATTTACGAATGGAATTTTTGTTAAATTATTTTCGTGCTGGGAATTCCAAAAATACCAATAATAACCTGAAATTAAAGTTTAGCCACAAGAAGGTGATTTCCTATATTTAATTAATCTTTATTAAGTAAAGTTTTGTATAAAATACAACTGCAAATATCTTAAAATAACAAAATGTGTTATTTCTTTTTAAGATTGGAATTTTAGTGAGATGATTTTGACTAGGAAATTTCTAATGATCCCCTAAAACCCGAAAATAAAGTTTAGCCACAGCAAAGTGCCGTTCAATATTTAATAAGTCTTCTAAGTACTTTCCGAATAACAAAAATAAAGACAAGACATAATAATACAAATAATAATAATTTTATTAAAGTTTTTACTCCTTTCACCTGTATTAGTCACATTTTTAACCTCATAATAAATTTGCCTCAATTACACCTTCTATGAACCTTTAAATAAACCTACAAAAAATATGTGATAAGGTCGCTGTACTCAAAAATACATACTCAACAAATGTCAAGAGTTTTGGGTATTATTATTTAGACTAACACGAAAGTTTAAGGCTAATCCGCTTGTTGCTGTCTGTCTGTCAGAGCTTGTTTGCCAGCCATTGTGTCTGTGGGTGCGTGTGTGACTTTTCATTCACATATCCGAAGCTAAATTCAGTCTGTGTCTGTCTTATTAAAGGTGTTTGGGGGTGTCTGAGGTGGGGCTGCTCAAGTGGCTTGCCCCTCGTCGCCTTGCAGCGCTTTTGTAAGCGGAGATCGAGGCGCAAGGTTGCCGTTATTGTCAAGTAATTATAGACTAGCTAACACAAGATGTACAGTTGCCAGTTGTTACAGTTTTTGATTAATATTTGCGTGCTAACTGAACTTGTTTGTGGGGGGTGGAGGCTAAGATGTTTGGGGGTGAAGAGCTTGACCTAGAATTACTTAATAAATACGTGTAAATACGTAGAACGTGAGGTTGAACACTTGAAATATTCAGAAGCCTTGTTTGATTTTTAAGATTAAATTCCCAATAATTAAATGTAAAGGCATTATTATATCTTTAATCACAATTTTTCATATTTGACTTTCACGTTTGTTGCCTAAGTCTTTTGTTTACTCTTACAGTTTTGGTAAGTTAAACCTGTGTGTTTCTTAACTGCATTTGTAATACAAAACCCCAACGCAACTCACACAGACCAGTCGCAGACCAAGTCCATTAACAACTTCCGCAAATTGTCTCAGAGAGAAATCTCAATCTCGGCTTAAAATTTAGTCAAACGCGAAGGCAAACGCCCTGCCACATGTTTCATTTGCAATGAGATACTCAGATACACACAGATACTCCGGCATCAGCGTCGAAACATTAGATAACTTTGTTGCATGCGAATAAAAGGCTTAAGCCCCAAAAAGAAAAAAGTGAATAAAAGCCATTGAAAAGCGGCTTAAGCCCGAGACAGGTCTTGGCGGCTTTTATTGAAGGAAAAAGGCACAGCAAGCAGAAAATAATTTGCAAGTAAGCTAAGACTGCACGCACCACTCGGCGCTAATTAAGAAAAATAGCGATGCCAACGCTTGTTTATTTTTATTTCTCTCGGGGGCTCAGAAATCATAATTAGAGAATAATATAAGCAAAAAGGGCAATGAATTATGCAATGCGTTGTTTTCTTTCGCCGGAGTTTTCCCAGTTTAATGTTGAATCGGTGGCCGCAGCTGCAGCTGCCTCAAAAGCCCGCCACAAGCCGCATTTTTTGTGCAATTAGTCGACTATGCGGTTTGGCCCAGAAAGCGACTTGCAGCAAACTTGTTCGATACCTAACTGTTTTTCGCCGTGTTTTTTGTGTTTGTTTGTTGTGTTTGCCGTTTATCTACCTGTCCACAGAGCACAACACATATTTGAGTGTGTGTGGGCGAAGCAGCCATTGTTTAGTCAGGCCAAGTCGCCAAAGTCAAGTCAACTTCAGTAGCAGTCAGCGGAAAGGCGCCAAAAATTATAGAGTTTTAGGCAACATTTATTTACCTTGCTGTTTAATGAAGCGCACACCGCGGGAAACGGTCTGAGTTGTGGGCGTGGCTGGGAGTGGGAGTGGGAGGCTTTGACCTAACCAAAGACCAAAGACAGCATTGTCATTAGCCTGGCTGTGAAGTCTGTGAATTTGTGAATCCATTGAAGGTTAAACAGCATGAAGTTTCACATTAGCTTTACGGCGAAGATTCATTAAATTTAAATATTAAAGTGTCTGCAAGAGCCAGGCAGTTAGTAATTCATGATTAGCTATGAAATCAAGCATCAAATTGGGTAATTTATGATATTTAACTCATTTTTGGCAATTATTTGAATAAAAGCAGACAGCTTCAGAATCCTTTGTTTAATAAATTATCTTTTATTTTTAATGCCAAAAAAATTCCTGCTATTGCCTGTCAGAAATTCTTTATAAATAGACAAACGATTAAAATATTTAAAATATATATCTGGAGTTCATTCAACCTCTTTCAACTCACCTAATTGCAATGTAAAAATTTGCAAAAAAAGCAATATTAATCCCTTTGACACATTAAACTATAGTCAACCTCAAGAAATACACAATTCCTAATACTTAAAGAGACTAATTCCTTAAATTATGCCCAGCGGGGCAACTTAAAGCTGTCAGAAGTCAACACCCTGGAAAATATTTGGCTTTGGAGCTTATATAATCGCAGCTAATGATGAAAGCACGAGCGAGGCCTGGGGCCTAACAAAGACAGCAAACGCTATTTTCCATTCTTCCTCAAAAACTGCAAACTGCAGTCGGTTGCATTGGCTTTATGCTAATGCTGGCTTGGCTAATAAATAATAAAAACGATCATTTATACATCCATTTAGCATGTAAATAAGCAAAAGACCCGACGAGAGTGAAAGGTCCGCGGATCCGCGGGTTTATTTGATTTAGAGACCACGCTTTATTGGCCATTGATTTGTCTTTGATTATGGTTTTGTGTGTCTTTCTTATGCAGACGCCCAACGAATGGGTTGGCAATCATTTCGAAAGATTCACAAATTTAATTTGCATAAAAATGGGCGGCATGGGAAGTCGTTAGGTGTGTGTTTTCGTAATGCCCATGACTGACACCGTTTAAAGGTTGATTAAAGCCAAGATAGCAAAGGGAAATTCATTGGGTAAGCTCATTAGTCAGGGGAGATTCGATATATAAGACAAAGTTTATTATTATTAAAGTTCTTCGATACTCGTAACACAGGGAAATAACCCCCAAAAAGGTCAACTTCAATGCTATATCCTTAGCAGTATAATAAGTCTTCCAAAACATAATTCATCCTTAAACTTTGTGAAGTGCATTTACTTTAAATAATATCTAAATATAATAAAAACAAAAGAAAAAATCACATCTAACACATGGAATAACAAAAGACTTAGGCAACGAACTTGACGGGCAAGAGAACACCTCATAAGCCGCAGCATAATGGTATTAGCCATCGCACAGAACAAAAGAGTTGGGCAACCGAACACGAAAAACCTTTTCCATCCGCATCGAAGCTGTGTGTTTCGCAATCGCCATCGAACGGAGAGGAAAACTGCATCCAACAGCAAGAAGCGGCTGCGTCAGTCGCGATCAAAACTCAAATATTTTCTAGGCACACATGTGTGTATGCAAAGCGAATATCGCCGAGAAAACGGAACGATCTGTGACCAAACCGGTTGCCGTTGGCTTCCAGCTCTGCAGCCATTATTGATGACACCTTCGACATTTAGCCAGGCCAACAGAGACACAGACAGAGACGGAAAAAACAACAGCAAAATCAAAACGAATACCTTAAGATGATGACTAAGTTGAGCTTGAGCAAATGGTAAAAGTCAAACAGGGTACATAATTTTGGTGAACTTTTTGTGCTGCCGGTTTTCGATTTTGGTGATTGGAAATGCAGCTGCTGCCGCCGGTTTGTTTGCCTTTTAGAGCCGCCGCTTAAGTTTTCCATTTCCATTTCGCATTGGCCACCATCTATCTTCACACGAGCTCATGATTTTTCCACCAGAGGAGCCAAGGCGGCACTTTCACTCGCGCACTTGTCTGAGTAGCATTTTCAGTGTTTTTTTCGTTGCAAATTTTCCTTTTCCTTTTGTTTTTGTTTCTTTTTTTATGTTTTTGTGCTGGCTATATTGGCCGAACAAATCGATGCTGGCGGCTCGAACACGTTTCCAGTTTTTGTGCCTGCCCAACTAATGACCAAATATTATTTTACTTTGATTTCTTTTGGCCTGAAGGTCAATTGCTTTTTCCCATTTTTACAAATTGAGTTAGTTTTTCGGTGTCAGTCGGTTGTTCAATGAAGTTGCAGTTGTTGAGGAGAAACTGGGACAGCCAACGAGGATTAGAGCGCTTAAATGAAATGGAGAACCGCTTAGACATCGATGTACTTATCTAATTTGATGGTCTTCAATTGAGATCAGTTAGAGAAACATTTAACTTGTGGACAGCAATCAATCGGGGTAGATCAGTCTTAGATAGACAGTCTAATGAATAATAAACACAGCTGGGTTTCTTTTAATTGAATTGAAACTTTTACTTGAGTCATCAAAGGAAATTGATCAATTTATTGCTTAGATAGATTGACTTTAACTCGTAATAAATTAGCACACAATTATCCACTTAATCTTTAGTCTTTATTCAATTTCCAAAGAAAGCTGCTTTGTAAAAATGTTACAAGAATTCATTACAAATTTTAAAGTATCCAAAATGTTTATTTTTATTCTTAAATCGCATATCAGAATCCCTTTAGAAGCGGCTTCTTTGTTCCCCCAATCAGACTCACTCTCATTGGGCCCAAGCTTTCCATAATCCAGGCAACTCAACCGTTATGAGTCTCACTTCAGCCGGGGAAAAGAGAGACTCTCAGCGGAAACCAGATTTTTATGTAAATTTATGTTCTTTCTGGCTTCGTGATTTCTTTTCCCCCTTCCACCTATTGATCTTTCGGCTCAACATAAAAATTTGTGTTTAATTTCGATGGTCAGGTAGCCGAAGCCGCAGGGAGCAGCGGAGCTCGGAGCTCGAGGAGATCGGGCATCAGTGCTCGCAGCTCGGAGCTTGGAGGGAAAACCAGCTGGGGCAGCTCCGATCGGCGGAGAGACCCAATGAACTAGTTTCGGGCTTGTGGCATGTAAGTATATTTTGTTTTTGTTTTTTGAACGCTTTGGTATTTGGGTTACTTGAATTGTTTGTGGCCAAAGTTGCGGCTAAGCCAATGAGGCCTTAATGTGGGCTCCAATCGGTCAGGGAAATAAAAGGGTCTAATGAGCTATGAAGGCTGCAGAGTTGGGTGGTATGTATAAAGAGGAAATATCACATGTTGAGTCAATCGATAAAATATCGAAATTATTTGTTTAATTGAACCTAAGCTAAAAATATCGATTTAATATTGAAACTAATTTTGTTTATCGAGTTATATAATTTACAAAAATAAACCATATATCGTTTAAATATCATTACTATATCGATAATAACGATAACATATTAATCTCAATAATAAATTATGAGCAAATTGCCTCCTTATCAGTTAGCTGGGCAAGAAATAAATAAACTTGTTGGCTTCTCCAATCAAAAATGCCTTTTTCTGAAACCGTTTCCCTCGCACAACCCAAGGCAAATAGCTCTTTCACCAGGCTTGTGTTTGTATTTATCTTTTTTGGGTAACTTGCCACCGACAGCAGCAGCGGCAGCAACTACAAGTTGCAACAGCAACATCAGCGCCAACAACATCCATTTGTTTTCATGTACGGCCAGAGCCGACGAAAGCTGGGCACAAAATGGTCAAGTGGCTTCCACCGGCCAACACTTTCACAAGCAGAAAACGCAAGGAAGCGCGGCGGGGCGTCGGAGTGGGTGGGTGGGTACAGCAGTGCAATTAATATTTAATTCGTAAATAGACAAGGAAAAGTTTTGTTTTGATGATTTTGTAACTGAAAACAAACGACTTGGTCGAGCGAATAAGTCGAAATGCTAAGAAATGCAATGCGCCGCACCTCGGATCCACCCACAAACTCAAAACCAACACTCTGGAAATGCCGAAATGAAGTCAGCGGCTCGGCTCGAAGCAACAACAAAATCAGGTTATAAACAATGGCAACAACAAGAACCACAGGGGAAATGATGGCACACCCGTGATTTCTTGAAGTGCTATCATTCAAAACAATGGAGAAGAATTTATTTCATCAAAAGCAGGCCGACGAGGGAGTTCGCTAACAAAAACCTTTTAATTTGTATAACAATAGGACATTTTTGTAATGTTTATTTTAATTTAAAATATTATTTAGACTCTTTTACATTCGAAAAATTAGTATTTTGTTGAATAAAGAATATTATTATGCTTAACTTCTATTAATCAATTTATTAATTGTTTAAATTATATAGTATTTATAATAAATTCTCTAAAATATATTTAAATATTTTTTAACGCGTTGTATTCGTAATAAATTCTCTCGCCAATAAATCAAAAGCCTTTGCCTAACTCGACTTGGCTTGCCCAAGAGTATCACTATCACCCAACAAGCCCCAGTATCAGTTTCTTAATTTTTTGTTTTCTTTGGCAACTTTTTGAAACTGAAGATGCTGGCTGCGCGATGAGCCGCGGATGCCAAGATGCGAAGATGCGAAGACGCGAAGCCGTCAAGAATGCAGCCAAAAGGGCAAGAGCGGGCAACCCGAAACAGGTTAACTGAAATATGCACACCGGAGTCAAGAGTCAGACGGTCTACCCAAGACTTATGCCTTTTGTGTGTATATGCGGTGTGAAGCAGTCATGTGAATTATATTTTCAGCCAGCAGTTGCTCGGAGATTCGGCAGCTTCGAAATAGAGATAATCTTGAAAGTGAATGGCGGCGGGTCTTGAGAGAGTTTTTGCCAACTAGAAGCTAGATAACTTGGCATCAAACCGGAGAGACAACTCTCCCGGGCATCGGCTCACTGAGCTTATATATACATTTTTTTTTCTATTTCAACAATTGTCGACAATGACAGCGTAAAATGTTTTTTGTTTTGCTTCGCTTTTCCCCTGCCAGCGAGCTCTACTTTTCCATACACAATTCTCACAATTAAAAATATAAGCACAAGGCAGAAAACGCACGAGATGGAGGGGGAGATGAAAGAAAAATAAAGAAAATTTGTGGCAATTGTAACTAATCGACGGGCAATGGCAGATGGCAATGGCGCCGTGAAAGCGCCCACCTAGGAAAACTTATGAAATTGTCAACTGCTTTTCAACGTGATTAAGCTGCTTTTTTTCTGGCGCGGAGAAATGGAGAGCGCCGAGATGACCATTAAATCGTTTTTAGAATGAGTCGTAGATTCGTGGCCACTTTCACTGCCAAGTGGAAGACGGAAGTTGAGAATTTCAAGACAACAAAATTGAAAATCAAAATCCACGGAAACTTTCGTTACCGGGAAAAAGTTGTTGATTAGAAAATGATCGATCCAACCGAATTGTTATAATTATTTAATGATTTGATGAGCGCCAGACACGCACTGAAGCTCCATGTCGGTGAAAATCTGAGAAGCCAGGCTGGAGTCAGCTCATTAATGGATCTCCTCACAGATCACTGCAGACACGCCCTGACATTCCATTCTCCCAGAGGCTAACTGACACTTGATATAAGACAGGAGATTTATCATTTCAGTTAACCGACTTCCACCTTTGAGAACGGACTCCAAAACTAATTTTCTCTCCCTGACTTTATTTGATTTCTCGCACTTTCAGTACAGGTAAGAATGATTTTAAGTCCTTTACCTGTCTGATTGTTGTAAATTGATTTCAAGGCATGTTGTTATTGTGTGTTTTTTATGGTGTATGTCTACCTGCCTTCTTTTCTGCGTCAGCTGGCAATTTTGAACCTTGGAAAAAGGTCGAAGAATTCTCTGCCATGTTCCCTCATAGCCCAACTAATAGATTACTTTGTGGCGTTTCTTTTAATGTTTGATTCCTGTGAATCGGGGGATTAGATCATCGAAATGCCAAGGAAATTCAAAACCATTGTTTGGCAGAAAAAGTTTTCAACGGTGGATTACAATTTCCTAAAATGTAATTTCTTTTATATAAGCATAAAAAGCCATTAAAAGAGAAATTGCTCATGGAATTCTGGCCAAATCTTAATTTAACGCAATTACAAAACGCAGACAAATCGAAAGACTTGGGCAACGAACTTCGCTTCTCTAAAAAGTAAAGAAAAGGTTGCCGTCCCTACTTCACGGCTAGCTTTCCACATTTATCCGCAACTTCCGTTTGGCAGCTCTGAGGTAAATACCAATATACAAATTATGACTAAGCCGCCGCGACTTGGGCCATAAAGCACGCGCTAAAACAAGTTTTACTTGATTCGATACTTTTTAACAGAGTTATGGAAATGACTTAAGTAGAACTCATCTCTTTCGAGATTCCTTAATCATGGCACAAATTTCCATAAAGAAACGAGTTTATTTGTGTTTGCCAAATAGATTTGCTTGGCAAAAAATAAATAAATAAATAAAATAAGAGCCAGCGAAGAGAGCAAATAAAGTTTTTGTGCGCTGTTTAGAGATCCGACGAGTGGGATTTTGTGCCGGGGTTGTACGTCATTTGTTCTGCTTTTCACTTTAAGTTGACTTGGCTTGAGTGAAATTTTTTACTACTTCTACGGCGTTTCGGTTTCTGTTATTAAGCAACAAAAACAACAATAACAACAGCCGAGCTCAGAGTGCGTCTTGAAATTGAGGTTAACTGTTTGGTAGCTCTCGCTTTTCGTCTCTGCGGAGCTGAGGGCCCCGTCGACTTGGCCTTTATTGAATGAATGTGACAACAAAGGCGAGTCAGACACGGCCGACAGACAATCGAAGCTCTTTTTTTGGGTCTTGTCTAATAGAAAGTAAAAGAAATTGTTCTTATTGTCGCCGTCAGTGTGCCACTTTTTATGGCTTAATGGGAGTATGTATCGATTGTTTTATATGGCCCGCAGCATAACCACTCTCGGTGGCTCAATCAGGGGAATCAATCAATTATTTAAACACAATTAAAGCGAAGTTTAATTGCAAATTGTTGGGTAAAACGAAAGCATGCCATGTGTCTACATATATAATCGAATATTTGCGCAATGACCGAGTCGAAGTGAGGCGTGGCCTGAAATTGGTTTTTACTTCATTATAGTTTATTGATGGATGTTGCTGTTGGCGCAGTGTAATGATGTCAGCTTCAAAGCTGAAGAATATATCATCATCTGTATTTAGTCATCGATATTCCAGTCCTCCGATAGTTCCCTCTTTTTTTTATTTTCAATTCACATCAAGTCCCCCATTCTCTCTTAGAGCTCGTTCGCAGCCCTTTCAATATGCAACTCACCTCTTGTAAATGCAGCTGTAGGTATAAATATAACCACAATGTGGGTTCGTTATGTATCGTTCGCGAATATTTAGTATTCCAATTTATGTGGCATGTCAGCTGGTTATCCTTGAGGTCAACAAAAGCGCGACTTCTCTCCCTTTCCCGACAGCGGCGGTGTCAGCTCTGTTTCTTTATGGCAACTTTTGGTTTTTCGTTCACTATTTATATATACGAGTGTATATAGTTTTTAATGGGCAAGGCCAGTGTTGCACTGCTGGGAGGTATATTCAAGTTGATTAAAGATTATGAGAGCCAAAGCTAAACGAAATTTAAGCGCGTCACATAAAGGTAATTTACGATCGCTTCGGATACTCTGTCTATCTATAGTTTCTCTAATGGGGTTGGGTCTGTTTAATTATGCATGCCATGGCGGAGAACCGAGAAGAAGTCGAGTCAAACCAAGAATTCTCGTCACCAGTCGGAGCACGTCTTCGAAATGCGTTGGGAACATTTTTCTGTCTTTTTCGAGGTGACCAAAATCTTCGAAGAAATACTTATGCTAATTAAGTGAAAACCAGGCGAGGAAAGGCCTCTAAGAATTCCTATTTCAGACTTGCGTTTGCCAAGATTCGATGAATAAACAAATGACTTAGGACACAAACTTCTTTAGATAAACAAAAGACTTGAGCCACAAACTTTTTGAAGGGAGTTGTGGCTGGAATTACCTAACCGAAACTGACTGCACTTGTTTCTGCAGTTTTTTAGCCCTAATTATTTTTCGGCAACAGCTTGTGCTTATTTCTGGCAGCGCCATATTGCGCAAAGCACTTGTTGGCCAGTTGTGGCTTCTTTCCTGCCGCAAGTGTGTGTTATTTAGGCCCGGTTAATGGGAGCGTAAATGCGCAGCTGGCATGTGAAGTGAGTACCGTGGAGTGTGTTACCCCTGTGGAGGGTACTACTACCACTCCGAGGGCACTACAACCATACGTGTCTTGGCGGCCGTCTAGTGTCAGTTAACCAAAGTAAAGTGCAAAAGGCACAGACAAGTTAATGGACTGGTAAAAACCGGGCAGCTTACACTACGAAGAAGCAAAAGAAAATGGCTAAAAGAAATTACACTAGAAGTTCAACTAACTTGGTTGGCTAAAAACAACCCAGAATCATTATAGCGGCAAGAGTTGCTCTATTTAAAATTAACTTCCTATGTGTAGTGAGGGTTATTTCGAATTGTTTTGGCACTAAGGTTTATTTTTTATAACAACTAAGGTTATTTTATTTTTTTTTCCTGAAATCTGCTCCTTTTGTGGAAATGTTTGGTTGGTTTAAAGTTCAGTTACTATTTTCTAGGTGTTGCAAAGTTTTAGTTTATTTGTTGTCGTATTTTAACTGTGTCTAGTTTTCTTATTACACATTTTTTATATTTCTTTTAAAATCTAAGTGTTCACTGTTACTTAGGTGCACTTTGGAAAATTTTCTTATTTTTTGGCTTGTGGCTTTTAAACACACGAGATCCAAGCACGCGCCTCTATTAAAATGCACAGAAATCCTTTGCCACACAAACACACACAGAATTCAGCACAAAACAACAATTGAATATAAATCCAGTTTCGGGGCCAAATACATTCACAGGCCAGGGCCCAAGGCACTACTATCTAAAGATCCGGAGGAGAGCGTTTACTGTACCATGCCACACGAAGGCCAGATTCAGACTGAAACTTGTTCGAGAAAATCAACGCGGCTGCACCTGAAGTCTCCGCTCACACACTCGAGCTCGCACACACACACACCCACAGAGAGACCACAAGACACGACAGCAGAAAGGTAGCGCAAGAAGAAGGCGGAGAAGCAGAAGAGAAACAGGGTAAAAGAAGGTAGAAATGTAAGACGGCGCAAAGAAAATAAAACAGCTCAACGTGCCCGTTCCACGGATTTTCTTGCCTCCGCAGACTTCTTAACGGCTCTCGGCTCTCACACACGCACACACCCAGCCTGATCGATACATACACTTGTTAGCAGCCCAAGTTTGCCGCAGCCTCTCAACGTCCACAACGCGCCACAGTCGAAAGCATACTAAAAAGCCGAAGACGCAGCCGAAAGCTTGCGGCTTCTTGGCACTCCGCCGATCGATCGTCTCCGCCGTTACGCGCCGCTTAAAAGGCGGCTCGGAAATCTAGCCGGCTAAAGAAGCAATTTAACAGGGAATTCGCCGAACGAATACTGCTTTACTGATTTTTGGCCAAGTACATGGGTACATGGGCTCAGTCATCGGGGCAGGATTAGTCGCGGCATCCTTGTTTTCCAAGAAATACCAGCTAAGTGTTTAGGGATGCCAGTGAGTCCCTATCACCATTCCCTTGGTGAGCTACCTAATTCTAAAATTAAAAAAAAATCACTTACATGCAACCAAAGAGTCAAGCAACGAACTTGCATGAGAAAACGAATAATTAACTTTACCATTGTATATTGTCATATAATATTTTTTAATAATATTTCTTCATCTCTTAATTTTTTGCTTAAAATAATATTCTGCATTGAAGAAATGCTGCCCTCTAATCTAACAAAATTAATTTAATTATTAATGGAACATTTTTCGTAAAAGGTAATAATGGACCTTACACTTACAAAATATTTTTTAAATTATTTGTATTTAAAAAACCGAAATTTTAGATTTCTTCTATTGAATATGTTTATATACAATCTTAATCTTAATTTTAAAAGACATTTCGTTTTTAAATATTCAAACATTTATTGTGAACCAAAGAATACTTGTAAATGACAAGCGGAAGCGAAACCTTATAGAGACTAACAAAAGACTGAAGAAACGAACCTGCTGAAGGGTTGGCCAATAAAATAAAGTAGGCCATAAAAGCAGGACTCGTACAAATTAGACGTAATCTATAGTACTTTCCTGGCACCATCTTTTGTATATTCAAAGTGCTTACCCTATTGTGTCGCAGTAATCATCGAGGGTCCTGAGACAGGCTTTGCTTAGCCATTAACCTATTTTCCCTAGACTTTTATGAATCAATGTCCCTAGCATTAAATATATCTTATCCTGTCTCTCTCTCTTTTTCCGGTACGGTTTATAGTTTACGTAACGGATACATTTGAAAAGAATTTCTTTCTAAGGAAATTCCACCTAATTGTGATGGGCATGTGCCACTGCTTTTAGGTTTTACCCACGACCCTCGATTCTGGCAAACTACCCCTCAGAATGTGCGAAATGGCAAACGGAAGCCAGTATAGATATATTAGAGGCTTACAAAAGACTCAGGCAACGAACCTGCTAAAAGGGGTCATAAAAGTCGTCATAAAACTGGGATTGTAAACATATACCCTTAGCAAATTATTTTTCATTCCTGCTTTCAAGCTACTTTAAGGTTTTCAGGATAACTTAATTTATTTATAACTTATATTGGTTTGATTTTCCATAGTTTCCATTTTTTCATTCATTCCAAACTTTGTGATCTAATTCGGCTTGAATTACTAAAACAAACAAACAAACAAATCAAACTAATAACAAACTGTTGCCTTAAAATTACATTTTGGGAACATAATTTGAAATATCAATTACTTCAACCGAACTTGGACACTAATTATGCTGAAAATGTCAAGAAATTATTACTCTAATTTCCTGTGACAGGGACTGCCATTATCCCCATCTCAGGACCAACCCTTCTACGCTCTGTCACACTCAGAAATTGAAGAGTGCTCAACGCAGACCACAGCGACACATTAAACTTAAGGCCAAACCATCAGCCATTCAAGGTGGGAAACGTAGACAATCGCAAGCCAATTGAAGAGTGGCCATCAGACGGTTGACGAAATCTAACTGCTGGGACAGCAGAACGGAAGTGCCATATAGGGTGCACACTAAAATATTCCGGCGACACGCATGTCAGATGAGGGTTTGGTTCCGAGTTTGGGCCAAGTTCTAGGGCGTGCCTTTCCAATTTTGGTCAGAGAAAGTCTTGACATTTCCCTCCAAATAAATGTTGTAATTGAGTTCCCAAAAACACAACACCAGAAGCCCCTATCGAAGATGCCTTTCGGTCGCGAGAACATACAGTACAAGGAGCTGAAGAAAATTCCAAAGAGGGAAAAACTCATATATGTTCGCCTGATGGCCACTGTCTTACCTGGCATTTTGTTGGGCGGCTATGCAGGCAAGAAGGTGGCACAGTTCCTCGAAGTATGTGACCTGTTCACGCCCAATACCGTGGATAATGATGACTAGAACACAACATGGCATAGATTCATCTGGAGTATTTGGAGCAAGCCAGTTTGCATCCTGTTCTTCTATATGTATAGTATGCTAATGTGCCATGCCAAACAGGCCAAACGGGATGCTAGGACCGGTAAAGCAAAGAAATCAGCATTAAAAATTATCAATTGAGTCATACTTACATATAAAGCCAACTTCTAAATTAAAGAGTCTATCATAATAAACCAATTCCCTTTAAATATAGAGTATACATATTTTTCAAGAGTTTTGTAATATTTATTTCATCTCTAATCACTGCAGTGAAAATAATTTAAAATGTCCAACTAATATAGCCTTAATCAATTTACTGTCAGTGCTTATCCCATAAGTACGCAGCACACAACTTTTTAATTTTGTTAGCTAATTAAGATAGTAAATATCTGACTAAATGGATTTAAAATGTATACTAATTTCATCTTTTAGTTATGACACAATTACCTCGAACTTGTTTCAGTTTATGTAGAGCATGAAGGGTGCTTTGAATTGCAGATGAGCTTGGCTCTTTCGCAGATGTGGTCATCGCATTCAATTGGATCTAGCGTATGTGGAAGAAAGAATATATTTATTTACTGCTCTAGATGTGGCTTAGAATCTTAGAAATCTGAAGGCCAACACGCTTCAATATTTATCCATGCACCTCCTACCTGTGAATCTTCTACGCTTGAAAACCCATCCCAGGCGCCTTTAATAGTCTCTCAGAGACTAGATTTTTATCCAGTTTACACATTCTGCTGAATATTTGGGTCGGCTGATTCCCTTTTAATTTTGCTATAATTACGAAGATTGGTAAGGATTTATTCCAACTAAGTACACAAAATTGAGAAATCAAATGTACCGAATTATTATTTTATCTATTTATTTTAACTTTGCATGCCCTTCGGTGTATTATTTTTCTTCATGTTTTATTCAGAACTAGTGTAAGTGAAGCCAACATACATAAAAACAAGAAAGGAAGCTAACTTCGGTAAGCCGATGTTTGTATACCCTTGCAGTCAGCAATATCAATTCATTCTGATAAAATTTAAAAAATATCGGAGTTTGTACATTTGAATACCCGGTACCCCTTACAGTGTGCAAGGGTATTATAAGTTAGTGCCAACCGATAATGTATGTAACAGGCAGAAGGTGGCATCTCCGACCCTATAAAGTATATATGGTATATTTTTAATCAGCATCACCAGTCGAGTCGATTTAGCCATGTCCGTCTGTCCGTCTGTCCGTCCGTGTGAAACAACAGATCTCAGAGACTATAAGAGCTAGAGTTACCAAATTTGGTGACAACATTGGAATCTGTTGCAGATCAAGTTTGTTTTAAAATTTGGCCACGCCCACTTCCGCCCTCAAAAATCATAAAAAACGTTAAATAAGCTATACTCGTTTTTTTTCGGGTACCGGGGTATAATAAAGCTTCTGTGCATGCTTCTTCTTTTTCTGTGTTGATACATCCAATGCGTGTTGCTCAATATGTCCCTAGCTACATTTGTTATCATTTGTCACCATTTTCTTTTATCTATGTTTATGTGCTATTTAATTTCACTTACAATTGTTATCTCACAATCGGTCACACACGACTGTAGATTGTAATTGTTATAACATTTACCTACAGATTATACATTTGACATGTATAATTTGACATTTTCATATAAATGAACTATAGTGATATAGTTGCCCGATCTTAATGAAATTAAAACAGTAATTCTAAAACCGTTAAAAACTGCTGAAAGACATACAAGTTATAATTTACTCATTGCAAAAAAAAAAACTATGCTGAAAATTTCAGCCCGATAGCTTAAAAACAGAGAGTAGTGCGCGTAGAAACCGACAGACGCACAGTGGGGTATTGGACCCGAAAAGTGGCGATTAATTCAAAAAACGATTTTTGCGTTCGATACATTTGATTATATTTTTTTGTTAATACATAAAATTATGCATTTAACCGTATATAAGATTTTCTCCTGAACCTTACAGAGGCTGAGGAATTGGTTGTCAAAGATGCAATATATTTTCGGTGTCTTTAAAAAAATTAAAAAATCTCTTTTTTGAGCATTTTGAAAAATAAAATAAAAAAAAAAAATAAAATAAAACAAAAATATACCCCAAAAAAGTTATGCAATCTCTAAGATTATATTAAGATAAATATATTAAGTTAAATATATTAACTATTTTTTAAATATTTTTGTAACATTATAACTTTCAATTGTATAAATAAAATTATTGCAAATACAAAAAATGCGCTAAAAATTCCACATTTTTTAACTTTAGGTAGACAAAAAGTAATGCGCCACGCGGTCCTATGAGATATTTTAAATGAGGTGTTATTCCCTACACCCAAAAAAAAAACAAGAGTTTAACCTTTCTACGCGTTGTCTTAAAAGTATACTCAAGCAGTATAACGAGTTTCGTATAAATTTTATAATTCAAACTTTCAAATGTATACTCCAAAATTTAGTTTTTATACTCTATAGTTTCAATTGTGTATTTTTGAGTATTATTTTTATACGAACCTACATCGAAAATTCGATAACATATCGCGTTAGCTGGAATTTAGTGCTTTTCTGTTTGTCGCGTTAGTGATTATTATGAAATATTGGTGCAGATGAGTATAAAATTTATACTTTCGTAGTATTAAATTGATAAGCATCTTATTAAGAAATTTTTCATACTCGAGAGTATAGAATTCATGTAACAATCGTATACGTTCTATGATGATTTTTTTTTGGGTGTAGATATTCAGCTTAACCGCCTCATTCACACAATTTTGCACAAATTTGCACAAATTTGTGCAAATTAAATTTTAGTGGATATACTGATAGGGCGCACACTACAAGCGCGAGCGTTGCGCTGAGTTTGTAAAACCCGCCGAGATTAGTACTGGCGCCCATGAGACTTCTTCAACAAATAGCGAATCATTAAGTGAAGATTGAACAGACAATGATTTCCAAAAAAAAACCGAAATTTAATAAATAAATAACATCTCACGTAAAAATATATATTTTTTTTAATTTATGGGGTTTTTTTTAGTATTTTTTCGTAGCATTTTTTGAGTTTTTATAAAAACTAGTTGCTCAATGTTGATAAAATTTTGTAAGATTTTTTTCATGCATGAAAAATTCATGCATAAAAAAAAAATTCATGCATGAAAAAAATTCATGCATGAAAAAAATTCATGCATGAAAAAAATTCATGCATGAAAAAAATTCATGCATGAAAAAAATTCATGCATGAAAAAAATTCATGCATGAAAAAAATTCATGCATGAAAAAAATTCATGCATGAAAAAAATTCATGCATGAAAAAAATTCATGCATGAAAAAAATTCATGCATGAAAAAAATTCATGCATGAAAAAAATTCATGCATGAAAAAAATTCATGCATGAAAAAAATTCATGCATGAAAAAAATTCATGCATGAAAAAAATTCATGCATGAAAAAAATTCATGCATGAAAAAAATTCATGCATGAAAAAAATTCATGCATGAAAAAAATTCATGCATGAAAAAAATTCATGCATGAAAAA
>VNJZ01003796.1:0-16892 GCA_008042795.1 Drosophila asahinai
TCTCGGCATTCTTGCAGTAAAAGATGAAATAGACAAGCAAAAGACGACCTATAATAAAAAACTTACGGTGCACCCTAATCATCTGGCAAGAGACTTGACTCGGGTTTCCAGCAGAACCCGCCTACAACGAAACGACCTTCCAACCCGGAAATAATTTTCAGGGCCATACAACTCTGTGCCAGTAATATGACTGCTAGTTAGGTTATTAATAAACCTAACCATAAAATATTATACTGTTCTTAAAATTCCTGTCTAAATATTTTTCTTTAGAACTTTGATGAAAAATACCATCAAAATACCGACAAAAATAATAGCAATTAACAATAATTAACAAATCTTTTAAGTTTCGCTAAATTGCCTTGAAAGAAAGCACTTGTTTATTAGACTTGATTATAATTAAATTGTTTTGATCCTAAAAAATAGGAAAAAATAGTATAATAGGACGTGGGACGCAGTGCACTGCGGAAAAGCGTGTTATTAACAAAAGTTAGAATAAAAATCAAACAGAAAAATTGGTCAATTGGTAAAATATATTAATAAAATAATAGAAAATATCATAAAAAGGAAGGTTTCGACTGAAAAACGTGAACAAAATCGATTCCTGACCCCTTTTCATGGGAGAGGCATCACCCATCTCCGGCGGACCGGAGTCTATTCCGGGCGGTTTGGCGACCGGCTCATCTCCCCCAGGTAAATACTCTTACTCAATGGTTATCATTTTTCACGACATACAGTGCTGAACTAAGGTGTTGGCACAGTTGCAAATGTCAACTCTAAACGTTATCCCCAGACGTATGAAGCATTTAAATTATTAAATTTGTTTTTATATAGTTGAATTAAACATTTGTGTATTCATTGGCACTATTTTTTTATACTTTTTTTAACGTCCTTAAAAATATTTAACCTTAAACAAAAAATGAACGTATTTCGTGAAACAAAAGTCTTGGCACAGTTGAGTTACTTATTTGAATTTTTCTTATTTTAAGCCTAATCTGGTCATTTTTTTTAGGAATTTGATAACGGAACTTTCCCTTAACCATATGGCGTCCAAAAGTTTAAGAAAAATAAACATTTTTTAAGGTTATTTTGACTTGTGTCTGCATTTAAGCATATGCACCTAGAAAAAAAGTCCTTAACAAGTATAATGAAGGATAATCTCACTACAAAATAGCTAAGTTTATAAAATCTTATCATTTTTAGGCTGTATTTTTAAGTTTAAAATATTTAAAAAAAATATTTCTTTAACTTTTAAATTTGCATTTTATTACCAATGAAATTTCCAACAAAATGAGGTATCAGTCACTTAAATTGGACAAAGGACAAAAAAAGATAAGTGCTATGTGCTTTGTGATATGTGCTACCGCTTCAGTGCGTGCATACAAATTTCTATAGAATCGTCATTTATTAGCCACATGGCAATGTCTTCACTAAGCGACCAGTGGGTATCTCTGCTAATTTTTGTCCAATTGAAATGAGTGAAATCTCATTTTTTTTTGAAAATTTCATTGATAATAAAATGCAAAATTAAAAGTTAAAGATTTTTTTTTTTTTTTTTTAAGTATAAAAAAATAGTGCCAATGAATACACAAATGTTTAAATCAACTATATAAAAACAAATTTAATAATTTAAATGCTTCATACGTCTGGGAATAACGTTTAAAGTTGACATTTGCAACTGTGCCAACACTTAAGTTCAGCACTGTATATAATTTCACGTACTTAAATATAGATATATAAATTATGAACATTTCATTTTCTTACAGAGCAATGGTCACTCCGCCGAGGTAAGACCACGATGTGGGCCAGGAATGCATTTGTGCCAAGTCCGCGAGATTGCTGCCAGGAAGAAGTTTGTTAAGAGTTAAGTGCTATAGCCACAAGGTGGGCTGACCGGATACCCCCTTTGGTCACCTACGGTCCCTACTGGAGCTCCAAAAAGGACAATTAGGGTGGGAAAAATACAAAATTTACATCGCTGAACTTCTACCTAACTAATCTCTCTTTTTTTTAGGCCTGGGTTGCGCAAAAACCGGGCTCTGGTGCACGGAACTACGCGGACAAAATTAACCTAAGCACATAAATCAAATTGAATATTATTTATATACTTATATACTTTATATACTAATTTTATACTATTTATATACCAGGATAAAAGCAAAGGAACGGCTCTGTGTTAGTTTTAAAGCGCCCTTATAAGTTGCTTGACCTTCATTTTATCGAAAATGTGATCTGACATCAATAGGGCCCTTAGTAGATTTCATTGGTAACCAATTAATGAGTCCTGGAGTAAAATGTACCAAAAGCGATGCCATATATATTTTAAGGTTTCATCATTTTTTAATTTTAAAATTAATTTTTACATTTTTTTTGTTGCAAATTTTGATAATTTTTTGGAAACTTTGTTAAACACTTAAAAAACGTAAGATATGATTATAATTATACCCGGCACCCATAGGGTACAAGGGTATTATAAGTTAGTGTCAACCGAGAATGTAGCAGTCAGAAGGAGAAATCTCCGATCCTATAAAGTATATATATTCTTGATCACCAGCCGAGTTGATTTAGCCATGTCCGTCTGTCTGACCGTGTGAAACAACAGATCTCAGAGACTCTAAGAGCTGGAGTTACCAAATTTGGTTACTACTTTTGAATCTGTTGCTCGTTTGATTGTTTTTAAATTTTCCCATGCCCTTTTACGCTCCCGAAAATCATAAAAAACGTTATATAAGCTATAGTCGTGATTAATAATTGAATTTTTCTGTGTTCGAATTAAATTTCACCTGCTTACATATACCTCCTAGATCCGTTTTCATGCAACATGCAACATTTACCATGTATCCAAAAGATATTTTCTTTGCTTGGTGGTAATGATCAGCTTGTCACATTAGGGGAATTTAATATTCCAGCTCTTTCATGATTGTCATCCATTGATAGAAATGCTTCCGTTCCTAGCACGTCTCATGAGTTTGTTCACGGTATTATGGATTTGCGACTGGTACAACATAATTCAGTAGGTAATTGCAAAATTTCGTTTCGATTTCGTTTTTGCATCTGAATTTGCTAATGGTTCAGCTTCACGAAAATAACCATTAACATCGCCGGAAGACAGTATTATCCAACACTAGAGATTCTCTTATAGTTAATAGTGCCTGAAATAATCTTACCTTCAATTGAAACGAGATGTTTCCACTGCTTTTGAAGAGCTGTGTTTACCGAAATGAACACTGCTCTATCACAAACTGACTGGTCTTTCATGGACTCCGAAGAATCACTTTCAATCATGTTCCGTCGTTTTCGGTCGCGCAATCTTCTAATAAGCCACAATGGTTTTTGTGCAGGTTGTCCTATTTCAAAAACACCAAATCTGCTCAAAAAATATCAAATGTCCGGACTTCAACTGGACCATTCCAGGTATCTGATTGCTCGCTCAGAATTGTTTTTATTCATAACAGCACATGCTATAATAACTACCTGAACCGTTTGCAAAAGACTTTTTTGACAACCATAAACCATTCTGCGCTTTTGTAAATTCAGAACGAACATTTTCAAAATTCCTTTATCTCTTCATTATAATAATATTCAAGCCTTTAACGTTCTAGACAATTAAAATTTATTTGATAATTTCTTTAATCAACATACCTCTACGTCTCTCTCAGCTGCGGAATCAATGCCCTTTAATAATAAGCTCTTCTCAGCATGGATTTATGAAGCGTCGGTCGACGACAACCAACCCTTTGGAACTTCAGCCGACAGTTATATTTACCGATTTTATTAATGTTTTTACATTTTGCGACCTAGTGCGCTAGATCCGCCTCAGCATTATCATTAAGCCCCGCGGTGACTGACATAAAGAAGCCGGTTCAACATGTCCTATCGGAACTCAAGGGTACCACAAGGTCTGCGGCCGCTGAACAACGAACAGCAGCAATTGGTTGCGAGGTGTTCAAAGCACTATGGCTAAGATACAACACTTCGGCACTTCCGATCTCCTACACATCAAATAGAACAGGATAAGAATACTGATAGGAGTTTGAAGAACAAGAGAGCGTCCTATACCTGACTGCTGCTTCATAGAAGGAAAAACCAATTCCTGGGTAGACGAATTGGCAGTCTGGCAAATGTGCGCCTGGATGATCTAACGGAGCTGGAATACAATAAATTGGTAAAAAAAAAATAAATGTAAGCATAACTACCATTTCATGTATTTGGGAACGAAAGTTGACTATGAATTCAGCCCAATAAATGAAATGGTGTGGCGCCACACAAAAGTAAGAGGAATTGCAGAGCTCTCTTTGAACTCATGCCGCGTGGTATCAGAAGACGGACATTGACTTTTTCATCTTATTTGGGTACACAGAAACAGCTGACTTAACTAAATTTTACAGTTCTGACGTTTGTGTTCATTTCTACATATACATTCAAGTGTTACATTGTAGAAGGATAGAGTTCATAAACATAATAGTAACATAGAGCGTAAAAAACTTCTGCGATCTGCTGCAGCTGAACCTATAACACCTGCTCCAATTCCATAACAAGATTGTAACACTGTTGTCCACGTAATATTGAGATATAGTAAATAAATTAATTAATGGTTACTATGTAGTATTGCATAATTGTTAATTAACTGAAAATTTGTAGAACTGCACACAGTACAAAATTCATTCATATTTAAAAGGAAATTTTTAATATGTCGTTAAATTATTTAATAAATTATTTACAAGCTTACCTTATAGAGAATACAATTAGAAGAGAGAAATACTAAATGTTGCACTTCTGTCATGCGTAAGCTTGACACACACTTTTTTATTACTTAATTTTATGAATATATGCGTGGAATATACACATGTACCGTAATCTTTAATTTATTTAAGGTTATATAATATTACAATTATTTTAAATGTACTTAAACTAAGCTTTACCAATTACTAAGAAAGTCGAAACCTTTTGGAATTTGCAAATCCGGAGATAAAAGCTTGACGTTCTCCTCTTGACCGATATCATCTTTGAATCCATTATCAGAGAAATCTGTTGAAATGCTATTTGTTGACCCATGTCGTTTAAATAGTAATTGTGATGTTTCATTTGTTTTTTGATCAATATAGTTTTGTCCAACACTATTTTTACTATTACTTACATCACTTTTTAATTGAGGAGCTTTAGTGATATTTGTAATAGATAGCTTTATTTTATTATTCGGAGGTGCTTCCGATTCAGACGATTTTACAGAATGTAAAACATCAATTAATGGTGTTGGCGCTACCATAGATTCTATTGATGGAATATTTATTTGAGACTTGGTACGATAACTAAATGGAAATGAATGTTCATCCCTGCAATTCCTAGCATTATTTTCATCATGTAATATTTTCATACCGACGTTTTGATAAATATAAGTATGCAAGTCTTGACCGTTATAAGAATAAACCATGTCAGTTTTTACCAAGCTCTGAATAGATTTATCTGCTTTCGATTTGCCACTGTACTTGTTATATATATCTGATTTGATGAAATTATTATTTAAAATTCTTTCTTGGTCTTTCAAGTTTAAAGAATGCCAATATTCTTGATCATAATTTGCCTTTACTCTATTAACATCCCGGGAGATCTTTTGAGAAAGGGAATTAAGATGTGAAAAGTAACTATCCAATGTTATTGCCATTTGTAATCTGGAAAGAGGATTAATAATTAGTAATAATGTAATTTATATGAGTTAATATATTAAGGGGTGTCAAAGAAGTCTCTTTCAATCAAATTCAAGCCCAAAAACAAGTTGGAAAATTACAGTCGAGTGTGACCGACTGCGAGATACACTGCACACAAAGCTTTGTGGGTGACATTATATGTGAACTTGGATAAACAAAATATGTTGACAAATGATTCTAGAAACATGTTGAGCAACACCCAAAAAAGAAAAATGTTGCTAGGAAAATGTTAAGTCAAATGTGGTTAGGGGCATGCTGAACATGTCCAACACAGAAGAAGAAAAGTCATACACAGAAACTTATTTGTTTAGTAACTTTCATGTTTATCAACCGCACAAACCCTTTTACGTATTTCGTTTATTTAATTTAGAAAATTGCGACTAAAGGTTATAAAACGTTTTATGATTCGGGAGCAATAGTAAGCATGGCCAAATTAAAAAACAAGTGAGAAAGCTACAGTCGACTGTGCTCGACTGTGAGATACCCGGTACCTAAACGTTTGCGCTTCACACTAAAAGGCAATTTAAAATTGTACATACATTATAATAGTCTACTTCGATACTTCATAAAATAAATCGCCTCTCGACCTAAGCTCCCGACCTAAAAAATTTAATGTCATACTTAAATATGAATGATCGATCGGCGTCAAAAAATGAATTATGTTATTTTTTGTCATTTCTTGCTATATTCTTTTGTCATTTCTTCTGCAGTTGGCGCCATTATATCGCATGGCCAAGGCTCGAATGCGCCAATGTCGGCTACAGCTTGCAACAGCAGTGCCTTAGGGCGGTGTGTTAAAATTCTAACCTTATTGCTAATATCTCCTATGTTTATACTCCGATTTTACTGACATTTTCAGGAAACGTCCGCTCTATTTTATTCATTTATTGTATATATTTACTTTAACCCGAAAAAACGAGTAAAGCTTATTTAACGTTTTTTATGATTTTTGAGGGTGCAAGTGGGCGTGGCCAAATTTTAAAACCAACTTGATCTGCGTGCAACAGATTCCAATGTTTTCACCAAATTTGGTAACTCTAGCTCTTATAGTCTCTGAGATCTGTTGTTTCACACGGACGGACAGACGGACAGACGGACATGGCTAAATCGACTCGGCTTTACTTTATGGGGTCGGATACCGGGTATAATTAAGTATATAAATTCAATAGTTAAAAAAATTATTAATTAAGTCGATTTAGCCATGTTCGTCTGTCTGTCCGTCCGTTGCTACGCAAACTAGTCTCTGAGTTTTTGAACTATCTGAATGAAACTTAACTTAACTTAAGATAGCCTTCTTTCTATTACATTTACTATTTATGTCGGAACGGCTGGAATCGGACCACTATATCTTATAGCTGGCATAGGAATGAACACGAAATTAATGTAAAAAAATTATAGCTCCCCTGTTTTTCAACGTATTTTAATAAATATCGACATATAGCTGTTTTTTGCGGTTTTATAATTACGGTTTTAATTTCATTAAGATCGGACAACTATATCATATAGCTGCCATAGAAATGATCGGTTTATTTATATGAAAATGTCTAGTTCTATATGTAAAATGTGTAAGTATATGTTATAAAAATGTACAGAGTTCGAAATTTTTCAATTTTACCAAAATGGATAGATTTCCAATGATCCATTTGCAGACTGCAAGGGTATACAAACTTCGGCTTGCCAAAGTTAGCTTGCTTTCTGGGCTGTAGTTATTATATTTGTTTTTAGCAAATAACCTTTTTTTTGTCAAATTTTGTGTTTTTGACTTCTAACTTTCACAAATTTTTAAAAATAACTTTACTTGAGTACCTCGGGACAATTGTCATTTAACTATAGCATTTAATTGTTTTCATATCGGACAATTCTGTGGACAGCTAGGATGTACACCGCAAGGCAACTTTCTCAACTAACTCATAAACATGAAAATATTTTGAAAAAAAATATATTCCGAAAAATTGTTTAAGGGTTGTGTTTATATATGCCATTTAAATTAACAAACGGTAATTTTCTGTTAACGGCGCCCCTACCAAAAAAAAAAAAAAAAAAAAAAAAAAAACATGGGATGCTTCAACGTACATTTGGGTATACAAATTATGTTGGGGACGCTCTTAGTTTAGTCACAATCCATCTTTGAAGTTTAGCCTAACTCCCATACAAAATGCGCTTGGAAACAGTTTTTACGCAAACGCACACACAGTGACAAATTATGATTACACAAAATCCAAGCGCCCGTCTGTGTGATCGTTACAGTGGTCTGTGAAGCTTACAATTTTTGTCAAATTGTGCTTAGCGTAAATACTATACATGTCGACACTTTGCACACTTTGAAAGCATTTATGCGTGAAATATAAATAAAACTAAAATTTGGCAACGTAAAATACGTTAAGATTATATTATATATAAAACATGTTACTATTTTCGTTTAATTTCAAAATCAAAAATCGGCTGTGCAAAATATAACCTAGAATAAAAAAAAAAAAAAAAAACATGAGGAATACTTAAAGTAGCGCCGCCGGCGCGCGATTTTTTTTTCACAGCATTACAGCAATACTCTTCTCTTACTTCATCAAACTGTATGTCCTTTACTATAAAATTCTCCTTATAATTTTTCTACTCAAATGAACGTCTTAATATTGAAAAGTCGTTAATTTCTACGTGTTTTACGTTGTCAAATTTTTGATTTATTTACATTTCACGCATAAATGTATTCAAAATGTGCAAAGTGTCGACTTACTCGTCTATAGTATTTAATAATTTTTATACCCAAATGTACGTTGAAGCACCCCCTGTCTATGTTTTTTTTTTTTAATTTTTTGGAAGGGAAATAGGGAAAATAATAATAGAAAATTACCTAACAAACTAACTCAAGCCGTTTCGTCACAACAAATTTATACAACGTGACCCGAGAACAAGAAAATCATTTTGATTGGTTTAAAATCCCTAATACTTTGAAAGACGGTTTGATTAAAAAACAATAATTTTTTGAAATTAAATTTATGTATTTACTGGATGCTACAATTTTAATACCTTTATCTCGTTATAGTTTAAATTAAGCATTCTATAAATCGTCTCGCAGCTTTCTCGAACTAAAAATACAAATTTGTAGAGTAATTACCGATATCTATACAAATTACTTTATTTCGTTACTTTTTGGTTTTATATTTGAATATCAATATCTATTTTGAAATCTTGCTATAATATACAGTGGCTCACAGCCTATTTCAACCAGACCCAACCTAAAACTTTAAAAGCCTATAAAAGATGAACCAAAAGGATAATCAAAATATTTTAAACGCACAATGATTCTCTTATGTTTAAACTTAATATTTATTTATTTCATGCATTTTTAATTAATTTCTAAATATTTATTTTATTATTTATAACGAAAAACACCGAAAAACAATGTCACAGCCTATTTCAACCAAATAGTTTGCAGCTGTCGAATGCACCGTTAATTATACAAATGGCGGCTGTTTTTTTTTTCTGTGATTTGGTGATTCTATTCGAAGTTGGTTCAAGCTTATTTTCGTAATATTTTAAGAGCTTAGTGCGCCAAAAAATATATTTAGCGAAATGGACCACGTACAACAATTGAGCAACGAGAACTCGTTATAAAACATTTTAAGGATGGAAATGAAGGCTAATCCTTTTACTAAGTAGCCAAGTTTATGCAATCTTATCATCTTTAGGCTGTAAAAAAAGGTCAACGGAAGCAAAAAAAAGCAAAAAAGCAAAATTTTGAAGTTTAAAATATTAAAAAAAAAAAATTCTTTAACTTTTAATTTTGCATTTTATTACCAATGAAATTTTCAACAAAATGAGATTTCACTCATTTCAATTGGACAAAAATTAGCAGAGATACCCACTGGTCGCTTAGTGAAGACATTGCCATGTGGCTTATAAATTACGATTCTATAGAAATTTGTATGCACGCTATGGTTAGCACTGAAGCGGAAGCACATATCACAAAGCACATAGCACTTATCTTTGTTGTCCTTTGTCCAATTTAAGTGACTGATACCTCATTTTGTTGGCAATTTCATTGGTAATAGAATACAAAATTAAAAGTTAAACAAATAATTTGTTTTAATATTTTAAACCTACGTAACCTCAAAAATTTAAGGAATTTATGTAGGTTTTTTTCTTTTTTTTCGCTTTTGTTGACCTTTTTTACAGCCTATAGATGATAAGATTGCATAAACTTGGCTACTTAGTAATAAGATTAGCCTTAATTTCCATCCTTAAAATGTTTTATAACGAGTTCTCGTTGCTCAATTGTTGTACGTGGTCCATTTCGTTAAATGAATTTTTTGGCCCACTGAACTCTTAAAATATTACGAAAATAAGCTTGAACCAACTTCGAATAGAATCACCAAATCACAGAAAAAACAAGTAAGAAAGCTACAGTCGACTGTGAGATACCCGGTACCTAAACGTTTGCGCTTCACACTAAAAGGCAAGTTAAAATTGTACATACATACATTGTACATACATACATTGTACATGCATACATTGGCGCCATTATATCGCACGGCCAAGGCTCGAATGCGCTACCTGTCGGCTTCAGCTTGCAACAGCAGTGCCTTAGGGGGGGTTTTAAAATTCGAACCTTATTGCTAATATCTCCCATGTTTATCATCCGATTTTACTGAAATTTTCAGGAAACGTCCGCTCTGTTTTATTCATTTTTTGTATTTATTAACTTTTATCCGAAAAAAAACGAGTATAGCTTATTTAAAGTTTTTTATGATTTTTGAGGGCGGAAGTGGGCGTGGCCAAATTTTAAAACAAACTTGATCTGCGTGCAACAGATTCCAATGTTGTCACCAAATTTGGTAACTCTAGCTCTTATAGTCTCTGAGATCTGTTGTTTCACACGGACGGACAGACGGACATGGCTAAATCAACTCGGCTGGTGATACTGATCAAGAATGGTTTGGTTGAAATAGGCTGTGACATTGGTTTTCGGTGTTTTTTCGTTATAAATTATAAAATAAATATTTAGAAATTAATTAAAAATACATGAAATGAATAAGTATTAAGTTTAAACATAAGAGAATCATTGTGCATTTAAAATATTTTGATTATCCTTTTGGTTCATCTTTTATAGGCTTTTAAAGTTTTAGGTTGGGTCTGGTTGAAATAGACTGTGAGCCACTGTATAATACAAAAATTAAATTGGCCGGAAAAAAACCAAAAATGTTTAATTTATTATTTGTAGGAACCCTTAAAATTGTCAAACAATTGTCCGAAAAATGAAAACGCTGTATTTCTGTAGCTCTTACGAATTTTTTGTTTGGGTTTTTTGGCTTTTTACAAACATTCATACATACGTCGGGAGTTTGACAATTTCTGTATTACTCAAATTGGAAAGCAGCTCTGAAAATGTTAAAATTATTTGTACCAGTTCATTTTAAATGTACAGGGTTGTGTAGAATAACTTACATATTTTAAATGGATTCGATTTATCCAATTGATCATTTATTGTATTTAAAACATTTTAATAAGTTTATCAAGGTTCGACTGCGCAAAGTAAAGGTACTATACGCATGTACATAATAGAGCTGTAAAACTGTCGATGGCACTATCGATAATATCGAAGAGACTATTGCGATTGTCCATCTCATTGGCAGTCTCCCATGACTTTTGATTGAAGCCTAGTACTCAGATCGACGAAAAGTGTTTCTGGCAAATGAGAGAGGCCGATAGAGGAATTCACCCTCTCGTTCTCCCTCACTGGTTAAAAACACTTTTCGTCGATCTATGTACTAGACATGACTCTTGAAGCGAAAGTTAGAAAGGTAAATTTCTGTTAGTTCGGTCCCTTCCAAAAAATTAAAAAAAAAAAAAAAGCCATAGATAGGGGGTGCTTCCACGTACATTTGGGTATAAAAATTATGTTGGGGACGCTCTTAGTTTAGTCACAATAAATCTTTAAAGTTTAGCCTAGTTCCACTGCCAAATTATGAATACTCAAAATTCAAGCGCCTGTATGTGTGATCGTCGCGGTACAGTGATCTGTGAAGCTTAAAACTTTTGTCAAATTGTGCTTAGCGTAAATACTATAAATGTCGACACTTTGCACACTTTGAAAGCATTTATGCGTGAAATATAAATAAAACAAACATTTAACAACATAAAATACGTATTAATTACCGATTTTTTAATTCATTTTTTTTTAATTTCAATATTAAGATAATATTATATATAAAATTATAAAGAAACTTCCATGTTTTTATTTTCGTTAAATTTCAAAATAATAACCTAGAAAAAAAAACAAGTAAGAAAGCTACAGTCGAGATTGCTCGACTGTGATATACCCGGTAAATAAAGCGCCTCTCGAATTAGCTCCCGACCTAAAAAATTTAATGTCATACTTAAATATGAATGATACATTTTATAAGGACGACAAAAAATGAATTATGTTATTTTTTGTAATTTTTGGCTATATTATTTTGTCATTTCTTCTGCAGTTGGAGCCATTATATCGTGCGGCCAAAGCTCGAATACCCCACCTGTTGGCTACAGCTTGCAACAGCAACAGCAGTGCCCAAGGGGAATGTGTTAAAATTCTAACCTTATTGCTAATATCTCGCATGTTTATCATCAGATTTTACTGAAATTTTCAGAAAATGTCCGTTATTTAACGTTAATTTATTTTATCTATTAACTTTAACCCGAAAATAACGAGTAAAGCTTTTTTTAAGTTTTTTATGATTTTTGAGGGCGGAAGTGGGCGTGGTCAAATTTTAAAACAAACTTGATCTGCGTGCAACAGATTCCAATGTTGTCACCACATTTGGTAACTCTAGCTCTTATAGTCTCTGAGATCTGTTGTTTCACACGGACGGACAGACGGACAGACGAACAGACGGACAGACGGACATGGCTAAATCGACTCGGCTGGTGATGCTGATCAAGAATATATCATATATACTTTATGGGGTCGGAGATGCCTCCTTCTGCCTGTTACATACATTCTCGGTTGACACTAACACATAATACCCTTGTACCCTATGGGTACCGGGTATAAAAACATTAATAGTGAATAATTAAAGAAGCGCCTCTGGCGAAAAGTTTTTTTTTTTTTAATAAAAATGCATAATATGCATGTATAATATAAATAAAACAAAAAATTTTACAACGTAAAATATGTAGTAATTAACTACGTTTTAATTAAATTTTTTTGTATATCAATATTAAGAATATATTATATATAAAATTATAAAGGACTTTCAAAAAAAAAAAATCCGCTGTGCATAATAACCTAGAATCAAAACAAAGAATAATTAATTACTAAATCAATTAGAAGTATTTTTAGGTACGCACTTAGTTTGTATACATATATACATAAATACTTTGGTTAATTTCTGTATCCAAGGGACAATGTTGCTAGATAATATTATACATCCAATTGTAAATCGTCGGGATCCTAAAGTTATAATATAACAAAATCAGAAATAAGAAGGGTGCAATGGAAGAAGAATACTTAAAATAGCGCCGCCGGCGCGCGATTTTTTTTGTTTCAACAAAAATGTTTCGCCTGTGGCGCTGCTTTACGTTCTCTCTGAACTAATGATCATCAAACTGTATGTCCTTTACTATAAAATTCTCCTTATAATTTTTATACTCAAATGTACGTCTTAATATTGAAAAGTCGTTAATTACTACGTAATTTACAATGTCAAATTTTTGTTTTATTTATATTTCACGCATAAATGTATTTAAAATGTGCAAAGTGTCGACTTACTCGTATATAGTATTTACGCTAAGCACAATTTAACAAAAATTTTAAGCTTCACAGACCACTTTACCGCGACGATCACACAAACAGGCGCTTGGATTTTGTGTATTCATAATTTGTCAGTGTGCGTGTTTGCTACGCATTTTGTATGGGAATTATGCTAAACTTCAAAGATGGATTGTGATTAAACTAAGAGCGTCCGCAACATAATTTGTATACCCAAATGTACGTTGAAGCACCCCATATCAATGTTTTTTTTTTTTTTAATTTTTTGGAAGGAGCGTCTTTAATAGAAAATTACCAAAATAAGTTTAAAAAATAAATAATTCTGAATATATAACAAAAAAAAAAATAAATAAAATTAAATTTAGTTCAAAATTCAAAACAATGTTAACTAAGATTAAAAATGAAAGAGGTAGACTGTATTTTATATATGCGGCTAAGTAGCAATAAAGATTTTGTTGTTAAGCCAGCCAGCCATTCACCTGGAGACATAAGACTTTCTGGAACCACTGCAGCCCACTGGAATCTTGTAACCTGGGGACGCGGATTCTACCAATTCGGAGGCAGACGCAACAACCCTTCTCTTCTTATGCAAGTCTTATGATCACGAATTCACATCACCTTGCCCTGCCCAACCGCTTTCAAGCTGAAGAAGGCTATTCCCAAGCCCATGTAGAGTCTTACAAGACGCTGGAGAGAAAGGGGGCGTCTTGGAAGAGAGGAGGCCGCCAGTGCAACATCTACGCCGGCTAAGATCGTCCAGAAGTGCAATAGCCAGTTCAATCAAAAGATCGCTAAACGAATTATGTATTAAATGCTAATTAGTTTAACAACATGGAGAAAGTCATAAATTTGTTCCATATTTTTGCTGGCAGCGGGCAATAAATTTCATTTAGTTAAAAAACAGCTGGCTAGTGTTGGGTGGGAGTTGGGCAAAATCTTACATTGACAGGCAGAAAAAGACTGAAATAATCAATACTATCGAACTAAACCACGAAAAAGCAATTTTTTCTCATTTTTGTCACCACTAGATTCCTATACCTTATACACAGGGAAAAAAGTAACTTTTTGGCCAAAAAGCAGAATTGGAAAAAGCAACTGTAGTGGCCTAACTTACTAAAAAGACAGTGGGGCTTTAATTTTTAATAAGTTTACCACAGCAAAACTTAATCGCTAACGCATACTACATTTGCCAATAAGGAGGAAGAGTAAACTCTTTTAAAATTATCATTTAAAACAATAAAAACATTAATATTTTAGGATAACGCAGAGCATATAAAATAAAATTTTTTTTTTTCCATTGGTTTTTCCTGTTCGCGAGATAACCCATCTTAAATAGAAAAATAGCTTTATGTTAATGTTATGTTAAGCTACGTACTCACCAGCGCTAAAATTTAGCAACCAAATGAGTGCGAGCGAGAGACAACTACACTTTTTCGGCCCCTCTTAGCAAGGTCGGTACGCAGATGAGCTAAGAGAAATACTAGAATGAACATCGCGCTAGATATTTTAAATCGGCGACCCTTGCGAAATTGAGACAGGTACAAAGCTGTGTGGCGGGACTTTCCAGCGTGGAACAATTAATTTATTTACAATTCAATTAAAGAAGATCCAACTTTATGCAATCTTGACCATAAAATAAAAAAAAATAATAAAAAATATTAAAACAAAATGAAGTATTAAAATATGTGATTGGAAATAATCAAATCAAACGAAGAAAGTACTTAACTTATGATTTCCAAAGCCGCGGGGCCAGCTCCTGATGCCGCCGACGAGGACGAGCTGCTTCTGGCCCTGCAGCTGCTGCTACTGCCACTGCTGGATATTGCTCAAGGGCCAAAATCTGAATTTTAAAAATTATGGACAAGCTATCTCCATTCCCTGCTAGTCCATGACCAGTGGTCACCTATTGGGATCCTCTTCTTAGTTGGCTGCCAACCCAGAGAGAGATCATGGCTGTCGGTCCAAAGGATCCGCGGGCGGCGACTTAAGCGCCAATTTCGTGGCAGCACGTGCCCAACGATGACAATGGGCAGGGCGACACTTCGCAGGTGCTCTACGACTACAATGCGGAGAGACTCACTAGCGGCCAACTGGACAAGGAGGTGGAACAGCAGACGGAAGAGACCAGACACACAAAGATGCCCTCGGGTCAACACTCCGCAGCTGGATCTGAAGCATAATTTAAGTAATTTGTTTGTTTGGCCGCTTTAAATTTGAATTTAAAACAAACACAGCTGACAGTATGGCCGTTTGGTCGTTCCGTATGGAATTTCGGTGAACACCATAAAACCGGTCACACTAGAAATATAAAACCCTTGTAGCAAGCTAAGGTACTAATGATGAGTACTAGGCTTTATAGACTAAATAACATCCTATTTAGCCAGCATAAGCTGCACTCTTGGTTTTAAAAGGCATTTTCCACAATTGTTTAGAGAGAACCGCTATAATCAGATGTTTGCAAATTCAGCAGACAAATCTTTTTGAGTCGTTGTCAATACGTCTAAATATATCGCCGATAGTTTCAGTCGTTCTGCGATAGTTAGTTAGGGTATTTCTCCACTACGCTGCATTTCCCAACTATAGAATTTCGTGGTATTTTTTTTGTTCGGGTACTAAAATTAAAGGAATTCCGTGAGCGAAACGGGTAAAACGATTAGCAGATCGCACCAATAAACAGCTGTGATTCCGTAAGCTAAATATATCAATTGTACTTATATCAAAAGCAACTTGGAGGGGAAGGGTGGAGGGGGATATCGCCGTGAGGATAATGTGGAATTGATAAAAGACGTAAATTGTGCTTTTATTGACAATTTTATTGGAAATTATTTTATTGGCGGCGATGGCGTTGGCCCCACTATTATTTGGGTTCAACTCCGTTGCGGCGTATTACATTAAAAATACGCTCAATCTAATGCATTTGAATTAATTTGTCTTTATAAAGTTTGTTTACAAAACACAGCTGGAAATACCAGACAATGTTTATTTTCTTTATTTTCTTGGTCACACTGGTTAGCGAACGGAATTCCGTAAGCGATTTTCGTCGATGTTAGTACTAGCCTATAGCGCGAGAATCACGAGATGCAGAAAAAGCGCAAATTCTGCTTTAGCATTTTCTACATTTTAGTTTTAATTTTGATTTGGCGGAAAATTAAATTTAATTCGAAATTCAAACCAAGGTTAATTGAGATTTAAAGTTAAAGAGCTGGACTTTATTTTTTATTTGCGGCTCAAGCTACGTACTCACCAGCGCTAAAATTTAGCAACCAAATGAGTGCGAGCGAGAGGCAAATACACTTTTTCGGCCGAGTCTTCGCAAGGGTGGCGCGAGAGGAAGGAAATATTTGATAATTCCCCGCGACCCTTGCGAAATTGAGACAGGCAATTGGAAACAAAACCCTATGGCGGGACTTTCCAGCGGGAAAAAATTAATTTATTTACAATAC
>VNJZ01003797.1:0-15455 GCA_008042795.1 Drosophila asahinai
TTCGTGGCTTAAACTGGGATGCAAACCTTAGGTTGCCATCTTATTCTAGTAGACTTCTCCTAATTAACCTTCCTTAGCAAACCGTAGGACGATGCTAGGCATTATTTTTATGTATAACCTGATCCGTGGTGACGTGGAAAGCACCGATCTTTTGGGGCAGTTGAATTTCCACGTACCATGTAGAAACACAAGATCCTACTTGCCTTTAGTTTTACACCATTGTAGAACCTCGTATGAAATGCATGAACCCTTTAGAGTACTATGTGCAAATTATAATGATTTGTACAAAATAATCTCATCTCTAGATAGCCTTCCTAAACTAAAAACATTAATCTTAACCCACTTAGTACACATGCATGATAGCAATCAAGCTGCGAGCCATTAGTCTATATGGTGGAGGGTAGTTTCCTCGCATTCTTTTCCTATACTTTTCTTTCGCGCCTATTAACACCTAACCCTAACAAGCACGTGCTTGGTTTCGAAGGGCCACTTGAGTGTACTGACCGTAGTGCATCAACGTCCATACATAATACACATGTACAATCGCGAAGTGTTAGTTTCTGCGAAGGCTTGTACTAGCAAATGCAATCAATTTGTTTTTTCACAAATTATCCACTTCACTTCTACTTCTATCCCTTTACGCGCAGTTTAAGCGTTCTGGGTACATAACCTGATGTAAATCAAACGAGGGATCGAGAAGTGTAAGAGTAAAGTATAATGATTTATTAATAGTAAATCGCGCGACACACGCGCTTTCAGCAGAGGCTTGCAGACGACTACTATTACGATATATTTAGGGATGGCACAATGGTTCTTATCGATATAAAACATACATTTGGTATATTTCAACACATATTAATAGTATAAAAAGTATAAAACAGGCCTATAACTCCAGAAATCCGTTGAAAAATAGATTTATCCTGGATTTTCAAAGTTAAGTAAAATGAGACAATTTTTAAAATTTTTGGCGGGATGTCTACTATATTAAAGGTACAGTGTTGGACAACGCCTTTAGATAGTCTGTTAACTTTGCAAGATGTGATGAACAGTCGGATTTATCTATGAAAAAAGCTAAGTTTTCTTAGATTAAGAAAAATTTACTAAATTAAGTTAAAGTAAGATAAAAATTAAATAAAAGCCTTTATATACATACAGAGACAATGTATTACTTTGGTTTGGGTCATTGGTACCATTAAGGGGTTATGCGGCCTCGCGGCCATAAAACGTGGTATAAAAACAAACCCTTTTTTCTGCAGAAAAAATATAGCAGGAGTATTCTGTACAAGAGCGCCCCTTCAAATCGATATTACTCCTGAATTTTAGTTGAGATGTGGTCATGGTTTAAACCTATTCATTAAATTAGGAAATCGGTTTTCCAATTGAATCAAATTAATACATTTTCTATGTATGTATGTATATAAAGGCGTTTATTTAATTTTTATCTTACTTCAACTTAATTTTGTAAATTTTTGTTTATTTAAGAAAACGTAGCTTTATTTTTCATAGCTAAATCCAACTGTTCATCACATCTAGCAAAGATAGCAGACTATTTAAAGGCGTTGTCTAACATTGTACCTTTAATCTAGTAGACATCCGCCCAAAAGTTTTAAAAAATGTCTCATTTTACTTAACTTTGAAACTCCACGATAAATCTATTTTTCAACGGATTTCTGGAGTTGTTGGCCTGTTTGATACTTTTGGGCAACTTTATAAAAAAAGACGTTTTGATTTTCCGACGGATTTTTATCGAGTTTTGAGGATGCTAGCAGCATGTTAACATTTGAGTTAAAGCTACGTACTCACCAGCGCTAAAATTTAGCAACCAAATAAGTGCGAGCGAGAGACAAATACACTTTTTGGGGCCCTCTTAGTAAGGTCGGAACGCAGATGAGCTAAGAGAAATACTAGAATACTTGTATACTAGAATGAACATCGCGCTAGATATTTTGAATCGGCTGTCTTCGCAAGGGTGGCGCGAGAGGTAGGAAATATCTGATAATTCCCCGCGACCCTTGCGAAATTGAGACAGTCAATTGAAAACAAAACCCTATAGCGGGACTTTCCAGCGGGGAAAAATTAATTTATTTACAATACAATTAAAGAAGATCCAATTATATGGGATATTGACCATAAAATAAAAAAATGAAATAAATAAAATAAAAAATATTAAAACGAAATGAAGTCTTAAAATATGTGATTTCACTGGGAAGTAAGGAAATCAAATGAACCAATTACCTAAATTATGATATCCAAAGCCGCGGGGCCAGCTCCCGATGCCGCCGACGAGGACGAGTTGCTCCTGGCCCTGCAGCTGCTGCTAAAAGGGCCAAAATCAGAATTTTAAAAATTATGGACAAGCTATCTCCATTCCCTGCTAGTCCATGACCAGTGGTCACCTATTGGGATCCTCTTCTTAGTTGGCTGCCAACTCAAAATGCTGCTGCTTCAAAGCATAAGAGGAGTACAAGAAGGAGAATGAAAGCTGCCCATCCTCGGGAAATGGCAACGGGAATGGTAATGGCCTGGTACGACTGGGCAAGCAGCCCCCGCCGTAGATACGAATAAGCACGGGTTCCATGGAGAACTCAGGGATAGAGATCATGGCGCGGCGACTTAAGCACCAATTTCGTGGGAGCAGTCGTCGTGGACGCGGATGTGCCTAACGATGACAATGGGCAAAGCGACACGTCGCAGGTGTTGTACGACTACAATGCGGAGAGACCCACTAGCGGCCAACTGGACAAGGAGACGGAGCAGCAGACGGAAGAGACCAGACACACAAAGATGCCCTCGGGTCAACACTCCGCAGCTGGATCTGAAGCAGCGCTCTAGCAGTGGCAGTAGCAGCAGCTGCAGGGCCAGGAGCAGCTCGCCCTCGTCGGCGGCATCGGGAGCTGGCCCGGAAATCATAATTTAAGTAATTTTTAGTAATTTGTTCGTTTGGCCGCGTTTAATTTGAATTGAAAACGAACACAGCTGACAGTATGGCCGTTTGGCCGTTTCGTATGGATTTTCGGTGAACACCGTAAAACCGGTCACACTAGAAATATGAAACCCTTTTAGCTAGCTAAGGGCTTAGCGCTGGTAAGTATTAGGCTTAGCGGATTGAAATTTCCACTTTTTTCAAGTTTATTGAGCTTTAGCACACAAAGTACCAAACCAATATACATAAAGTGTTTTAAAATCGAAAGGTTAAATCATTACCTGTAAAATAAAATATTCGACTGTTGAATTGGTTGGCTACAACTCGAGCTATCATTTGATATCTAGGATAAGTTTTTTTTAAAAGATTTTTTAAAGTTTTACGCAACAAAATCTGCTAATATTACGATTATCATTTGATAATCGTTCGATAATTTGATTATCATTTGATAATCGTAATATGAGCAGATTTTTTTTGTGTAAAACTTTAAAAAATCTTTTAAAAAAAACGTATCCTTAGAAAAAAAATGTAATGCCATTTTCGTGATCTGGGGATTCAACTCTACCAGAATTTCGCATCAACAGATTTGGAGCATTTTGAGTGTAAACAAGTGTTATATAAAAGTAGCTTAAAGTGTAGAAATAATAGTTTTTTCTTTATAGCATACTAAGGGTTTTCTGTTAATTTCAAATACTATATTAAAATAGTGAACTTTTTTCTGGATTCTAAATTATGAATAAATCATATTACCCGCTTCAATAGTGGGTATTATAAATAAAGCAAGATCGCGTCTGCGCTTTGAAAGATAATGCCTGTCTGCTTTCGGTACGAAACGTAGCAAGACCTCTTGCTGTTAATCCCAAGAACACAATTTTTCGTTACGATCCGCCAGTAATAGACAAAAGCTCGTGGAGTTTGCTTCGTTTTCGCTGAAAAACTAAAAGAATTCGGTGCTGTGCTCGGAACTGTGTTATCTGTAGCCAAGTTGTAGGTACCCCAATTACCAAGACAAAATATATACAAATAATTTGTGTAAAATAAAGGTTTAGGGATACATAATACACAAAAAAAAAATATAGTTGTGGTTAATTCGTTTCGCTTTAAAGTTTATCTCCCTTTTATATGTATAAATAGTATATAGACTTATGTACTTGAATGTCCAGTAAAAACTCATAGTTATTTTTAAGCAAGCTTGCTCATTCTCATATGAATATATGTTCATGCACTGAGAATACGTGGATACGGATGGACAAAAAATCTACAGTTGGTTTACAAATTTTCCGGATGAAACAAATAAATTATACAAAAGTGATGTGAAATTTAAAAGATCAAGTTAAACTAAGTATTTTAATGCACTGTGAATATTGGATATGGGATGTGTATAATTTCCATTTTTTATTAAATAAAAAGTGAAATGCAATAAAAGGTTTAAAATAAATACATCGTGTTCGTTTGCAGATAATATATATGGAATCTTCTTTGAAGAAGTTGTGTAACATGTTGTCGTTTCATAAAAATAAAAATAGAAAGACTATCACGAAAAGACCCAAGACAAAAAAAACAACGGTGATGAAAATGAAGAAACATTTATTTAAAAGTGTTTGTGAACCTCTAAAATAAAATAATAGATCCTAGACGACGGCTAATATAGAAAAATATACCTAGAAAATTAAAAAAAATTATTTTGCTTATTTAGAACGTGTGAAAATGTACATTATTTATTTAGAATATGTGAATTCTTATCTAAAATAAATGATAAAATTGTTAAGCTGATAAAATGTAAACGATCAATTCTCCATCAAATTCTTCTTCATTATTTGTCGTAGCGATTCAAATTTGCGAGATCTGTGTACTTAATATACATATGTATATGCGGATACATTTATAAATAAAATTATAGATGTGAGTAGTATTTTCGGTATTTTCTGTATGTACAATATACAGCCGGTGCGCGGTGACTGCGAACTATAAATAAACACGCAATATATACGATTTTTTTTTCATTTATTCAGTAAAAATGTATTTTCCATTAACAACATTCATTTATGCTGAAATGAGGAGGAGGGAAAAGTAGCGATCGAATTTCCATTTTCTATTAGGGGTGGGCTCGTGTGCAACACTCGTAACTTCTGGGTCGAAAATTGTGTTAAAAGTTATGTTATATATATTATGGTAAACCTATAAAAATATTATTTCTACATTAACTTTACTAATTAAAAAAAATGATTTATACTAAATTAAAGTAATTTCCTTATATACATATGTATAAGTGTTATATATAAACGAGTTAAAAATGACAGAGGTAGGTCTCTCTTCTCAGAAATACGAGTATAAATATATTCATATGTATGTATGTACATATAGTCCTCAAAATCACAGCTATTATTTACTTGTAACAGGCTAATATCAGAACGTAAAAACATACTAGAAAGGACACTATTCTTTTACCAATAAAAATGTAAGATGGGAAAAATTTAAACAATAAATAGATAATAACTTGGATATTAGTTTATTTATGGTATGTGGATTTATAAGTATTCGTTATGATCTCGGGCTTTGATAACAAACTAATTTGTATTATTATTATTAACACATCTTCGTCAAAAAGAAAATCAGAAAAATGATCAGATTAAAAATTTTACTGATTAAAATAAATAAAAAGAAATGTAATAAAATTAGCTGAAATTTCAAAATAATTTTGATAAAAAACTGTCAGATGTATATTTGGAGCATTTTTTATTCTTTAATAATCTTGTGTACTTTCAATAATTTTTTATAGACAAAATAGAGCCATAACCGTTGAAGACGAAGCTTAAGGACAAGCCCTCAGCATGGGGGTGGCTGAAGATTTCGCTCCCAGCTTTGTTAAAAAGCCACAACTGCATCAGGAGGATGATGGCAATCGATTAATATTTGAATGTCAGCTGTTGTCATCGCCGAAACCGGATATTGAATGGTTTCGGAGCGATAATAAACTCGAACAGGATGGGCGAACCAAATTTAAAATACAACCCGTGGATGATAATAAATATACCGTAGTATTAGAGCTCGATGATGTGGTTGAAACCGATGCCGGACTTTATAAAGTGAAAGCGAAAAATAAGTCGGGTGAAGTCTCAGCTTCAATTAATTTAAATTTCACACGTGAGTATGTAATTTGAAATAAATATATAAGAATTCGTTTTTAAGAAGGTACTTAATTCCCCAATTAATTATTAATTAAAGTCAAGTAAGAAAGCAACAGTCAAGTAGCTCGAATGTGAGATCTGGTATCCAAGGCTTGGTGCGTTAAATTAAAAGGCCGATGCGCTTTTCAGCGCCGCAATGAGCTTTGATGGCCTAGAGCGCGCATCTTCTGAAGTCGCACTTTCCGAATGTATAACTCTGATCGACACGAAAAACAATACTCTAACATGTAGGAAACCAACATTCGAGTGTGACCATCTGTGAGATACGCGGTATGATTGAAAATAAAAGGCACAGGGAAAAAGCAATATGCTGACAAAGGAAGACAAATGTTGCTAGGAACGTGATGAGCAGCACCCAAAAAAATCAAATGTTGCTAGGAACACTTTGAGCTAATACGCATTGCACTATAGACTGGATGACCACTTTTTGTGTTAGTAAAACATCAGTCTTCAATGTTAAGATATCGGCTGTTAAAAACAGCTGTTCGGAGTATCGTGCGCACGTGAGCTTGTTTTCGAAAAAAAAGCAATCTGTTTAAAGTTAATAAAAAAAGCACTAAGCTAAGTTTTTATTAAACAATTTATAATGGCATCGAAAGAGAATGGTTTGTACTATGTGTTAATGATTTTTAACTGTTGGATTGCTTCTGATTATCCCTGTAATTAAGTGTTTTTAACAGCCCTTTTTGCTGTTTTAGTTAATATCAAAAACTCATGCTTAACCAGAGATATAAAAAGAGTTTCACCTAGTTTCACCTTAATATTTATACTGTGTTCTAGGTAATTTAATTCTTGTTTAGATGAATGTAATCTTAAAGTGCACTTTTGCGCACTTTCTCTAAAAATTAACTTTTTAGATTCAGAGACTACAAACTTCTAGTCCGTCGCACGCAGATAAAGTTTCTTTTCAAAATTTATATTAGCTAAAGTCGTGGTTTTTAGCTTAAAGTAAATAGATAAAATAAATAAATAGGATTGTGCTGACGTTTTCTGAAAATTTGAGTTAAATCTGATGATAAACATGGAAGTTATTAAATATTAAAGTTTTTGTGAATAATTATTCTGTGTTGACAACATAAATGCGTGTTACTCAACATGTGCCTAGCAACATTTGTTTGTTTTGGGTGTTGCTTAACATGTTCCTAGCAACATTTTTCCAAAATTTTCTTTTTTACCATGTTCATGTGCTATTTAATTTCACCCACAATGCTTTGGGTACCGGGTATCTCACAGCCGGTCATACTCGACTGTAGCTTTCCTACTTGTTTTTACTCTTACAGGGTAATATAATTTTAGTTAAAAGTTTGCAAAGCAGTGAAGAAGTCATATCCGACCCTATAAAGAATAAATGTATTTGATCAGAATCAACAGCCGAGTCGATTTAGTTCAAGACTGCTTTTATTTTGATTCTTCTTCTGAATCTCTCAAAATATATTTGAAGTTTTCTTAAATTATTAATATATTTATCAAATGTTTATATTATTTTGCCGGTGTATCTTTACCCTATTAGCTGCTGACGAACCGAAAGAAAAGTAAGCCACGGTTATATGCTTGTATCTGAATTATACTTTCGATTTAAATATATTTTTTTATTAAGTTGCAATCTATATAATACAAAACGCTTAAGCATGAGCAACTGCCATAATTTAAAAAATAGCTTATTATACATTTTATCTTTTTCTTTACCTACGATTCATATTACTAATTGGGGGTTTTCAAATCAAAAAATAGAGGGAACGTTTTCACTTCTTGAAAACGATGGGTAAGTCTAAAAAGATCTCAATGGTGTTTCATGTACGTATGTCCAAGTTTAACAGAAAAATACTGTTTTTGTCTAAATTATTGTGAGGAAGTATCAATGCTCTCAAGTCATTCAATTATTTAAAAATCATACAAAATGTGATAACGGACAGTCCCCATATAGATGTGTACACATATACCTATGTACATATGTACATGTATTACAAAAATTGCCTTAAGAATATTAAATTTATTAAACTTTTTTTTATAATGTAATTTTTTCAAAATTTATTTGTTTATAATATTGACCAGAAGAATTTTGACGCAGTGAAGGAAACTTCTCTGACCCCATATAGTATAAATATTATTGATCAGCATCACCAGACGAGTCGATCTAGCCACGTTCGTCTGTTCGTCTGTCCGTTTGTATGCATTTAGAAAAGCAAACTTTAAGAAGAGTCCTATTTATATTGCAGTTAGTATATACATACATATATTTGTCGGAACGAGTAGCTGCCATAGGAACGATCGGTCCAAAATAGTCTATTAATATCGGATTAAAACGTAGTATATGATCCTTTAATTTAATTATAGCCATACATTTTAAATTTCGTCCAAACCGGACCACTATATCTTATAACTGCCTAAAACATTAAGTTTTACGTTTTAATCAGAACATAAGGCAGCTATATGCTATAATACAATCCTTTTTTTTAATTATAGCAATCAATTTCAAATTTCTTAAATTTTTCTGCAAGGGTATAGAAACTTTGGCATGTCGAAGTTAGCTTTTCTTCTTGTATTATATTTACTTTAATCAAAACTAAAATCAATTGTAACATTGTTATTGTTTCGCGTATTAATCAATCGTGTTATTGTTATTAATATTACTACCTTAACATAATATATGTACATATATACAAACCTGATAAATTAAATATTTTTCAACAGACAAATCGACGGTTTCGCGCCGACATTCGCGAAAAAGCCCGCCATACGACAGGAAGAAGATGGAAAAAGGCTCTTATTTGAGTGCCGCGTTAATGCTGATCCAATACCAAATATCACTTGGTATCATAATGGAACCCCTGTTACGGAATCAGTGAGACATAAGGTAAATATCTTTACATAAGAAATCTTAAATAAAATATTAATCTATCTATTTTTTTTTTTTTTTTTTAAGTATTTGTTTGCACATCACGTCAACTACTTTTATAAATCTAAACATATATTATTTTTAAAATTATTCGATATTTCTTGTTTTTTTCTTCGTTTTAGCTAACTATTGACAAAGACGTCCATTCATATTTTGCAACACTTGAAATAATAAATGTCACTGTTGAGGATGCTGGCAAATACAAAGTGAATGCAAAAAATGAATTGGGAGAAAGCAATGCCACAATAAGCCTGAATTTCGATAGTAAGTTTTAATAGTAGATAATGCATTTTAATTTCATTGATTCTTCATTATTCAGAAATAACTTTAATAATTAAGATCAAATACCGCTTCCGTTCTTGATCAATTATGCCCAATATCGCTTTATTTTTATATATATGTATTTATTAATTATTTGATTACTTTCTTGCTGATTCGAGACACTGCGGCTTATCGGTAATAATTGGCTTAAAATTCCGAAACAAAATATCAAGCAATTTAAAAAACAAGTTGACAAAAATTAGTTAACAGCATATAAATTTTGTATCCCCTTGAAGGGGATTATAATTTTGACCATAAGTTTGCAACGCTGTCAGCAAAGCAGCTTCAAACCCATAAAGTATATATCTAGTATTCTTGATCAGCATCGCCAGACGAGTCGATCTAGCTATGCCCGTATGTATGCCTGACCGTTGCTACGCAAACTAGTCCCTCTGGTTTTGAGCTATCGGATTGAAACTTTCAGAATAGTTTTTTTTCTATTGCTATAGATACGATCGGGCCAAATTATCCAATTTCCGTTGTTTTTAAAGATATTGGATTAATATTAGTGATATGATCCTTAAGTTTAATAATATCTATACATTTTAAATTTCATAAATATATCTGCAAGGGTACATACACTTTGGCCTAACGAAATTAGCTTCCTTTCTTGCTTTGTTTTAAAATCAGTTCTTGAGAAACCAAGTCGTTAACAAGTCGTTCATGACATTTTGCTCTTTAATATATTAATTTTAGTTTTAAGAGTCATGTTTTTTTCTAAGTATTTGTTTAACTACTGACTATTAGTCTCAATTTGGATTTGGTATTCTATGTATATATTAAATTAAAATTATAATAAAACTATTTAATTCATCAATAAAATAATTATCAATAGCGCATTAATTTATAACAGTGGTGTCCAGGATAGTAACGAAGCTAGCTTCGTAATTGAGTAGCTAACGTATGAGAAAAGAATGGCAAACAAATTAGTTGCGACAAAAAGATATTTAACTTTAAAAGTAAAAAAGAGTGTTCCGGTAGAGGACTTAGCTGACTCGTTAATACGCTACTAGACAAAACGCGAACTACATTAAATAAACAAATCTTTAAAAAATATATGTTAAGTTATATTAAGCTATTTAACAATATGAAAAATATTTGATATATTTATGTGCTGTGTTTTGAAACTGACTTTATGGCTTTGTAAAATCTGAAAAATTTTGTATATATCATGGATACCTAATTCTATAGGCGACGAAGCTCCTGTTCCGGAAAGTGCTGAAGGCATTAAGCCAACATTTACCGAACGTCCAGTAATACGTCAAAGCGAAGATGGCGGAAATGTTACATTCGAGTGTCGTTGTGTGGGGGATCCCAAGCCAACAGTCACATGGTACGGAAAAAAAGTTATATTTACTAAATGAAAACCAATTAAAAAATCATATCAAATAAATGGTAGCAGGAGAACCGCCGCATTTTACATAAAAAATTAAAATTAAAATAAAAATAAAATATATGAAAAAATATATATTACAAACAATGGCACTCTGTAAATTCGTTTCATAAAATCCAAAAACTATTTTCACTCAAAGGTCCCATGGGGAGACAATACTTAGCGATGATGGCAAACGCTACAAAATGTCATTGACAATGGATCAGAAACTGTATCACTTGGCATGTCTTGAGATAAGTAGTGTTGTATCCGGCGATCAAGGTGAATATCGCGCGCTAGCGAAAAATAAACATGGCACCGGTGTTGCAACAATTAATCTAAATTTCGAAAGCGGATCGAAAAAGTAAGATAAACAACAATCGAAAATCAAAAATCTCGAAAGTTATACCAACTCCTTCCAAACTTAATACAGAATTCCCGATGGCAAGTCGCCACGATTTCCTAAGAAACCAACGATCCGTCAAGAGGAGGATATACTCATCATGGAATGCATATTGGAAGCACATCCAGTACCGGACATTGTCTGGTATTGTTCGGATAGGGAAATACCAAACAATCAAAGAACAAAAATGACCCGTAAAGCAATTACAAAAGACAGCTATATTCTAACGCTGGAAATTCAGAATCCAACAAAAGAGGATGGCGGAAACTATCGATGCAACGCAATTAATATGTATGGAGAAAGTAATGCTAACATAGCGCTTAACTTTCAAGGTATTACTTGTTATATTTCTACCTTAATGCAACCTACGAACAATATAGAAAAATATAATATTAGCCCACAGATAGTATTTAAATAATGTTAGCAATCCCCATCTAAATATTAGTGATATTTCATATAAAAAGCGTTAGTTGCGACGACAAAAATGGTGTTAAGACAACAAAATGCATGTGCATTTGTTTCATTCTTAAGAATATAAATATTTGATTATACTGTATTTTTTTTGCCTATCTACAGGTTTTAACGTTGCTCATTTTTTTTTTGTTTACGTTTAAGATTAATGTCCTTCATCTTACAAAACATAATGTCAAATCAATAACCTTATTTTCTTTCGTTTATAATGCATTTAGCTTCACTTTCTAAGAACATGTACATATATGCATATGCTTGAGTAATACCGCCATTTCGCTCCGCATCGTCACATGTAATCGAGCATACTTTTATCTTTAACTCCTTCCTTTCCTTCACAATGCTAAAAGTATCGTTTAATGTCATAATAAGGTTAATGATATACTTAAAAATAATAATAACATTAATATCAAATGATATTTTAATAACAAACTCAGGTGCTAGCGATGCCAATGGTTTTGCGCCATCATTTATCGAAAAGCCGAGGATAATTCCAAATGAATCTGGCACACTGATCACAATGAAGTGTAAGTGCAAGGCGAAGCCGGAACCAATTGTCACGTGGTTTAGGGGTCAAGCTCTAGTGGAGAAGAGTAAAAAGATTAAAATAAATACGACTGTAATTGCGGAGGACACATACGAGCTGACATTGGAAATAAAGGTAAGAAAAGTTAAAATAGATTACGTTATTTATTAAATTAAAGTATTACAGTAAATACAAAAAGAAAAAAAAGTTTATAGCTCAAAAAATTCAAATGTACCGCCAACGCTTTCATATTACACTTTTTTATTATTTTAAAGGGGAGTATACGCTTTGACAACTTTTTTTTTTTAAGTGCCATTGAAAGGTGCTATTTTTAAAGTCGATGACCAGCCTAAAGAAAAAACTACTAATCCGATTGTTTTTTAAATTCTAATTTAAATTACTAACAATTTATAAAATAACAATTAAGTCGATTTTTTTCGTCTAAGAACGCAAGTTTTCCTTCTATTCCAACCTTTTCTTACGGCGCTAGTCAGTCGGATTTACAAACAGTTATTAAGAACTTTCAAAAATGGTGCAGTGCAAACTTATTAAACCTAAATGGCTCCAAATGCAAGCTGATGACATTCTCACGTGTCTTTCCCAAGCTTGCGACTTATTCGCTGAACTGTTTCTCTTTGGAAAGGCTCACTTTAGTTGACAATTTCGGTATCCGCCTAGATCCTAAATTGGAGTTTATTGATCACATTTCGTGCATTGTGAATAAAGACAACGGTGGTCGAAGAAATTCAATGACCCTACGTCACCAAGAATTTATAAATTTCGTTAGTTCCACCTATTTTAGTTCAAAAGAACTTTTTACTTTTCGCTCTTTGTGGCTTAAACAGGGATGCAAACCGAAGGGTGCCCTCTTCTTCTAGTAGACTTCTCCTCATTGACATACCTTCAAACCGTAGAACAATGCTAGGTATGGTCTTTATGTATGCATAACTTGATCCGAGGTGACGTGGAAACCACCGATCTATTGGGTCAGTTGAATTTCCATGTACCATGTAGAACCACTAGATCCTTTTTGCTAACAGTTTTGCATCACTGTAGAACCTCGTATGAAATGCATAAAGCCTTTAGATTACTATGTGCAAGTTATAACGATTTGTACAAAATAACCTCATCTTCCTAAACTGAAAAAAAGAAAACTAGATAAAAGATAGCAATCGAGCTGCGCACTAGTAGTCTTATATGGTGTAATTTCCTCGCATTCTTTTAAATGTAATTTTCTTCCGCGCCTATTAACACCTAACTCTAACAAGGACGTGCTTGGTTTCAAAGGGCCACTTGAGTGTACTAACCGTAGTGCATCAACGTCCATAAGAAGAAAAAATGGTGCCAAAAATTGAAAAATTAAAAATTAAATTAAGTAGATTGTGACCGACTGTAAGATATTTGGTACCCAAAGCACTGTGGGTAAATTAAATCACATAAACACAGAAATACACAGCACAGTGGTGCTCTGTCAACAAGAAGAAACTTTATTGTTTAATAACTTACATGTTTATCCTTCTACTTTACACCAATTTTAAGAGAACGTCCGTATAAATGTATTTTTATACCCGGTACCCATAGGGTACAAGGGTACAATGAAGCACTATACTATATATAGCATACGAATCGTCGCAAGAGCTGCAGCTATGGTTATAGCCTAGTGGTCTGCGCGGACGGAGTAATTTGTTTATGCAAGATCGGAAGGGGTTAAATACTCACAAAATCTCATATCAAATTTGTTTATTATACCCGGTACCCATAGGGTACAAGGGTATTATAAGTTTGTGCCAACCGAGAATGTATGTAACAGGCAGGAGGAGGCATCTCCGACCCCATAAAGTATATATATTCTTGATCAGTATCACCAGCCGAGTTGATTTAGCCATGTCCGTCTGTCCGTCTGTCCGTCCGTGTGAAACAACAGATCTCAGAGACTATAAGAGCTAGAGTTACCAAATTTGGTGACAACATTGGAATCTGTTGCACGCAGATCAAGTTTGTTTTAAAATTTGGCCGTGCGATATAATGGCGCCAATGTATGTATGTACAATGTATGTATGTACAATTTTAATTTGCCTTTTAGTGTGAAGCGCAATAGTTTAGGTACCGGGTATCTCACAGTCGAGCACTGTCGACTGTAGCTATCTTACTTGTTTTCATATGTATTTACTTCATTATTATGATTTTTCGTGACCTCTATTTTTTTTTCATTATTAGTAATTCTAGCCAACTCAAGGTCCATAGTCAACATGATCTTCATATACAGATCTTCATATCAGATTTGTTGACTATTAATTGCCAAATGCACTGAAGACAAATGCAGCAGATTTGTTCATACAGTATGTTTCACTTTTACCAAGACTATCATCAGTGAACTTTGATGCCGATCGAACTTCAACATTAAATGCATACTAGTGCCTTACCGTATTTGGGAATCAATAAAACTATGCATTAACTTCGCATTATGCATTAACTTCGGCCGCGCTTAATGTTGGAGGCCAGAGGGGGAGTTTTATTTCACCAAAATCTGTGTGCTTTTTCTGGACTTTTTCCGTTAGAACTCCCATTGGGAATTACTCAGCAACGGCTTGTTGGTTTTCAGCACATGTCTTACTGATTTTGGGATGTGTTGATTTTCCATTATTATAATTCATTATTATGATTTTAAACAAAAATCACAATAATAGCTTAGTTAGTGATCATAATTTTCGGGGGAGGAAGTGGGCGTGGCTAAAATTTAAAACTTGATGTGCGTGAAACAAATTGGAATGTTGTCACCAAATTTTTTATTTCTAGCTCATATAGAGTCTGAGATCAGTTAACTCATACGGACGAACGGACGGTGATCATGAATTTATACATTATGGCAGGGGCGCTTAAATCTGCCTTATGACTGTGCATATACCAACACAAATAAAAGAATACATTGGGATAAGCGGTGAGAAAAAAAAATCAACTAAATAGTTGTTGGCTAGCTCGGTCTTATCAGTATAGGACGGCGACAGAAAAAGGAAAGTTTTAAATAGGAAAGGTTTAAATATTAGCGTCTATTAGTTATCCGAACAGCTAAAGTTCACTGATGATGGTAAAAGTTGGTATTGGCCGAAACATGTCTGGACAACCCCGCTGTACAATAAGAACTGTGTGTGATCTTGGCATATAATCGAGTCTTGATTAACGTATGAGAAATTAAGCCGGTTAGACCTCGAGTTAGCTTCCCCTTCAAATTACAAATATAGGTCGCCTAATATACATACATTATTATTATTATTATTATTATTATTATTATTATTATTATTATTATTATTATTATTATTATTATTATTATTATTATTATTATTATTATTATTATTATTAT
>VNJZ01003803.1:0-12928 GCA_008042795.1 Drosophila asahinai
GTTCAAAAGAATTTTTTACTTTTTGCACTTCGTGGCTTAAACTGGGATGCAAACCTTAGGTTGCCATCTTATTCTAGTAGACTTCTCCTAATTAACCTACCTTCCTTAGCAAACCGTAGGACAATGCTAGGCATTGTTTTTATGTATAACCTGATCCGTGGTGACGTGGAAAGCAGCGATCTATTGGGTCAGTTGAATATCCACGTACAATGTAGAACCACTAGATCCTACCTGCTTTTAGTTTTGCACCACTGCAGAACATCATATGAAATACATGAACCCTTTAGAGTATTATGTGCAAATTATAATGATTGGTATAAAATTACCTCATCTGTAGATAGTCTTCCTAAACTAAAAACATTAATCTTATCCCACTTAGTACACATGCAAGATAGCAATCGAGCTGCCTGATAGTAGTCCATATTCCTCGCATTCTTGTACCTATACTTTTCTTTCGAGTCTATTAACACCTAACCCTAACAAGCACGTGCTTGGTTTCGAAGGGCCACTCAAGTGTACTGACCGTAGTGCATCAACGTCCACCAGTAAAAAAAAAAAAAAAGTGAAAATCTACATATAAAATGTAAAAATAAAATCTAATTTTCCTACTTTAGGTAATGCGTTACCTTGGAACTAGTCCACATTTTTCTGGGTGTACACCTGAATTAGAAAAAAGACTTCTGCAAAGTTTCATTCAAAAACTGAGAGACTAGTTTGCAGAGTAACTGACAGACAGACGGACTGACGGACATGGGAAGATTGACTCGTCTGATGAAGAATATAAGTTTATACTTTTACTGGGGTCGGAGATGCTTCCTTCCCTAAAAAATTTTATCTTAGTAAAATCAGAAAGGGATTTTTTGAGAAATAAATTAAAGAAATAAATACATATAACTTAAATAAATAAATACAAATTAACAAAATACAAGCCCAAGGAGTAAAATTATTCACAACCTTATCTTTCTATTATATTATTTTTGGGCAATCGACGGAGTATTATTCGCAAACTACACGATACAAAAAACTTTAGTGTAATATATTACATATTACTCATTTGGTCTTAATTTGAGTAGAACCAAAACGAAATTCATATGAATGCTTCTCTTAATAAAGCTTCTCGTTGCTCGATGATCATGATGGTCGCTTATTCACGTTGCTCGAGTCCGCTAACGATAAGTGGGGTGGAGTATACACACATAACTTATATTACAATAGAAAAATGTATCAGTATAATGCTCTAAACGAGCTGCATAGCTGGAAAAGTTAAAGGACAGGGCAGACAGCTTTTTGCTACGAACAGCTGCAAAATAAATGTGAATTTCATGAAATAATGGCGCTAAAATACTTTATGATGCAAAATGTACGGAGCCGGCAAGAAAACCAACACCAAAAGGCATCCCCAACTACAACGAGAGCAAGTAAATGAGGATAAGGATGCGGGTAGTGGATAGTTGGGCATGTTACCCCTACTGAATCGGGAAGCAGCAGCATCAGCTAAGGGTTGAGCAGCTGCCGAAATCAAGTCAACAAGAGGCGAAAAATTCAACCATACACAAAACATGGTAAATGGACAATGTGTCTGTGTCTGTGGCAGGATCTAAGGTCATTTTCAATTTGCATAAATCAAGCTATACCATGTGGGCATGGTATAGCACCAAGGCTCGGCCACAATGGACGATATATGTATATGTAAAATATCAAAGTGCACAAACGATTAATAACCCTTGGACCCACGGACTAAAGAAGTCAGTAATCCATTTAAAAGTCAAACCAGATGAATAAAAAATACTTTCCCACCTCGAAAAAAGATTATCTAACCAAAAAGAAATACTAAGACTAATTACTAAATAAACAAAAACAACTCTTAACGAGGTGAGATTAAAGTGACGATGGCACCTTCAACTTCAAAAGTTTCTGATATCAAATATTGTGACGATTAATAGTAACGTTAACAAATAATTCAACTACTTTCGTTTTCGGCCCTAAGCTGTAAAATACCTAGCCTTGAAACTAAAGTCAAATTCGACACCCGGCTCTTTAGTTTTTAAAATGATGTATTGTAGGTCTCACATTGTTAGTGTTAATTACAACAGCTCAATACCATGTCCAGAGGTCGTTCCCATACGACTTAGCTATTATTAAAAAATTATAACACATAGTTATGACCCCTAATATTAGCTCAACGCCGGGTATCGTCACAAAATTTGGTACCTCGTTAAGTGGTGTTTTTGAGTGATATCAGAAGATTTTGTTTAAAACTCAAATGGAAAAAATTAACAAAAAATATCCATATAAGAAGAAAGCTATATGGGTCATATCTACTAATTTTGATGAGAAATTGAATTTTCGAGGATATGTGTTGTACCCCAAAATGTGAGCAGCAATCTCAAGGGCTATACGGCTTGAAGTGACTATCAATATCATAAAAGCCACTTTTAAAAATATTAAAAAATTTTAAGAAAAATTAATTTTAATTCTAAATTCTTAATTATAATATTTAGATAAATTTTGTCAAGGCAAAGTAATTATCATATCAACATACCTTTCCAATGACATATAGCACGTTCCTGTAACTTTGTCGTTCAGAAGTTATGGGCGCGAGAAATCGATTATTTTCCTGTTTTCCCACCAAAGTAGCGGGAAACTCAAAAATTAGATCAAATTAAAAACAACAATTTTAAAACGTTTTTTCAAATTAAAAATATTTAAAGTTTCATTTGATGATATCTACATGTATTTTGACATAAATGTATATATAACGCATGAAAAATGTTAGGTGTGTATATGGGATTTTTGCTACAAATTTTAATTAGTAATATCACGAGAAAGCGAATTTTCCAAGATATGTGTTATATACCAAAAGTTTAGTAATCCCAAGGGCTATATATCCTTGAGTAACTATCAAAATCGTTAGAGCCAATTTGAAAAAATAATCAAAAACCTAAAAAAAAAAAATTGCTTTAATAATAAATTCTTAAATATTATATTAAGATAAATTATGTCAAGACAAAGATATTATCATTTCAAAATACCTTTCTAATATATAGACCACGTTTCTGTAGCTTTCCTTTAGAAGTTATGGGCGCGGGAAATATAGCAATTTTAGCTATTTTCCCGCCAAACTAGCGGGAAAATCAGAAAGTGGTAGAACAAAAGTTGTACAGCTCGAGCTCATAAATAAAATAAAAGTGGTTTTAGGACTCTCTCTCATTTCGGAAGGCCGTTAAAATCTTGTTTTTGATTATCTTATGAACGGAGTGTCGGATCGAGATGATTGAGGTGTCATTCGATGCGTATTTTGAGTTAGATCACAACAACATTAAATTTTTTTTGGAGTTTCGCTCCAATTTGCACAATTTTCAATTTCGATCTTTCACTCCCATTTCTCCTGGACTAATCCGTTTTTTAAAAATCTTTGTATGCTGTTTCAAAGGTGTTTACAATACCTTTCGATCAAGATATAAATGGTTCTGATCGGACTATCGTAGCAGATTTTAAATTCTACGGCTCTATATAGTAGTCTCTTTGCACACCACAGTATCGGTACTCATCGTCACTACGTCGACTGCCGTCCACAGTGATACTACAAGTCGGAACTTCTCTAAATTCTCTATTTCAACAAGTCAATGCCAACGCGTTGTACATTTTCTTATATATTTTTAAATGTGTAAGGTTGTTTTTTTAGAATGGATCGCCTAGGTCAAGTGGTTGGACCTATGACTTATTGATTTTTATACCCTTGCATGTTTAAAAATTTTAACTTCTCTGTTTTTAAACGTATTTCTATAAATTTTGAGATATAGCACTTTTTTATGGTTCTAGAACTACGGTTTTCATTTTTTTAAGATCGGACAACTATATCATATAGCTGCCATAGAAGCGATCGGTCGATTTATATTAAAATGTAAAATTCTACATGTAAAATGCAAAATTTACAAAATTCGATATTTTTTCAACGTTACTAAAATGGTTCGATTTACAATGATCCAATTGCAGACTGCAAGGGTATTCCAACTTCGGTTTACCGAAGTTAGCTTTCTTTCTCGTTTCTCGTTTTATGTCTGCTATGGGATTGCTAGTGTGTTATAAAGGTTAACGGCGATGTTGCCCAATATAAAAAAAAATAAAATTTTAAATATGTTAATTAGTTAGGTTAGGTTAGGTCAACCCGGACGGCCCACGCAGGGCCCTGCATAGGCTAATATGGCCCTTTGTTGTCCGGAGGGGTGAGTATGAACCTGGCGATAGTTTAGGAGGTTTCGAAGTCCTTAAGGATCGACGTGTTTTTCACGAAAGCAAGTAGTTTGCCGTGCGTTCTTCTGGATGCATCTTCTAGCGGTGTCAATACCGGGGCGCCTAGGTGTCTGATCCTTGCCCGTGATAGGGCGGGGCACTTAAAGATCGCATTTCCTGCAGTTGCTATTGATGGTGATGCCTAGCTTAACTGCGTGCGTCACAGCCAGGCAGTGTCCTGTGCGGATTCTCATTAGCAGTCTGCAATCTGTCCGTGGTAAATGCAGTACGTAGTGGCTGGGTTTGTCATTGCGTTCCTTACACCTCCACCACCACCTTCCTCCACCTTCTTTTGATTCGCACGTCGGCCCGTCTCTCTAGCTCGCTTTGAAGCGTTCTTAAGGAGACAGGTACGTTCTCCATTCTGTCATTCGCCAGCCCGACGCCTTCCTTTGCAAGATCGTCCGCCGCCTCGTTACCATCGATGCCCTGGTGGCTGCGAACCCAGTAGATCCGCACTGACTTTGTCGTGCTGAGGATATCTAGTGCCTCCCTGCTCGCCAGTACATTTTTGGAACAGACGACTGACAACTGCATGGATTTTTTCGCCGCTTGGTTGGCGGCTTATACTCTGCGCGGCCTTTGCTGCTTTCCTGATGGCAAAGACTTCTGCCTGGAATATATAAGCTGATATTTTTGGGGCTTTCCTTTTGAATCTCTTGATTAGGTCGTCCACCACCATATTCCATAAGAGGGGCGACAGAACTCCACCTTGTGGTGTGCCTCTGTGCGCCCCCTTCACAATGGAAGCGGTGCCCCAATCGGATTGTACCCGCCTACAACTCAGAAGGTTCCTCATCCAGAGGTTGATGGCAGGATGCGTGCTGGTCGCTTCTAGGCGTTCCATTATTGCTTCTGTCTTGACGTTGTTAAATGCTCCGGATATGTCTACAAACACTCCGAGAGCATATTCCTTGTTATGTAGGGCTCTCTCTTTAATGGCTACTAACGAATGCAGTGCCGTTTTTACTGATTTCCCTTTGATGTAGGCATGCTGGTTGGTCGACATTAGTCTCCCTACATCATTTCTGATGTATAGGTCCAGCAGCTTGTCGAGAATTTGTAGTAAAAATGAGGTTAGGCTTATCGGTCTGTAATTCTTGGGGCTCATGTGGCTGCACTTCCCTGCTTTTAGCAGGAAGACAATCCGAGAGGTCTTCCATTGGATAGGGATATATTGCGGAGAGCCATGGGGTGATCTCATCTTTGGTCACCTGTAGCATGGCTGGAAATATTCCGTCTAGTCCTGGTGCTTTTATACCCGCGAAGGAATCTATAGCCCAGTGGATTCTTCTAGAGGATATTAGATCAGTTGGGGGGTTTTCAATCCCAGTTGCTAGGAGCTAGTGCTCATTGGCTTCGAAGACCTCCGTGCATCCTGGGAAGTGTGCTTGCATTAGTGCTGTTAGGGCCTGTTCGCTGCCCTAAGTCTCTGTACGGTAGGTTGCTTTGCTAACCACTTCCGGAGTCTAGCCGTTTCTGGGACCGTCACGATATCGGAGAAGAAGCGTCTCCACGAGCTTCTTTGCGCCCTGCGTAGTTGATTCTTGTATTCTCTAAGTAGGGTTTTGTATTCTTCGTTGATGACATCATCTTTCACCTGCTTGGCGATTCTGAAGAATTCCCTGAGGTTATTTCTTTGTTTCGATAGGTCATTGTTCCACCAGGCTTGGTCCTCTTTTTGGTTCTCGATACTGGGCATGATGCATGATACACATCCAGTAATTCCTTGGAAAGGGTCTCTAGGGACGTTTCTATGTCTTCCGCAGATTTTACTACGCCCTGACGTATGGCGAGTCTCGTCTTGACTGTATTTATTTATAAAATGTATCAATTTATAAAATGTTCGAATTCAGTTTGGTGTCGTAACTGAAGTATAAAGAAGATAGGGAGCTAACTTCGGTAAGCCCAAGTTTGTATACCCTTGCAGTCTGCAACTGCATCATTAAGTCGATCCATTTTGGTAAAAAATAAAAAAATATCTATGTTTATATATTTACATTTTCGTATAAATCAACCAATCGCTTCTATGGCAGCTATATGATATAGTTGTCCGATCTTAATGAAATTAAAACTGTAATTCTAAAACCGTAAAAACAGCTATATCTCGAAATTTATAAAAATACGTTGAAAAACAGAGAAGTTATAATTTGTTTCCAATATTTTTCCGATCATTTTCCGACCGATATGCATGAAATTTAAAATGTATAGCTATGATAAATTTAAAGGATCATTTATTTAATTTCAGCCCAATATCGTTCCTATGGCAGCTATAAGATATAGTGGTCCGATTCTGCCGTTCTGACATATAAACTAGCTGGAATAGAAAGAAGACTATCTGCTAAGTTTCATTAAGATAGCTCAATAACTAAGAGACTAGTTTGCGTAGCAACGGACAGACGGACAGACGGACATGGCTAGATCGCCTTGGCTGGTGATGCTGATCAGAAATATATATACTTTATTTATTATTATGTTTGTATATTTATTAACTTTGTATATTTTAATTCATTAAAATGTTTATTTTAGATTTATTTATGAAGTATTTTAGTTCTAATTCTAGCATTACTATTATTATCAGTATTTATTTATTAACTTTGTATATTTTAATTACTTAAAATTTTATTTTATAATTATTTATGAAGTATTTTACTTATAATTCTAGCATAAATTGAAGTATTCTCTTATCTTATAGTTAAACTGAGTTGTGCTTCTTATATTCTTTAGGGAATGAGGTAGGTTGTTCCCCAAGCGGGTGGCAATTACAAATAATTGTCTTTGAGAGCACAGATATCTGTACTTGGGGCATAAATAATTTTTGGTTCTTTAGGATACGGCTGGTACGAGCCTAATAAATAGATATAAGGGTTCACAAGTAGTAAACATTTGGTTAAAATAAATTATTGTTTTGTAGTCAATGTAGTGTTAAAAATTAAGGGCAAAGATTTTAAGTGTAAGGTGGCCCTTAGTTATCCGGATGGTCGAGTATGAACCTTGCGATTGGTTAAAAGGTTTCGAAGGTTTTTGGCAAGAGAATTAGTCTGTCTGGCGTCCTCCGGGAAGCATCTGCTCGTGAGAGATCCGGACACTTGCAGTTGGAATGCTCCAAAGTTTCGATTACCTCGGACTCATCGCATTTCCCGCAATTGCCACTGTTACTGAAAAAACGCCCAATAAAGAGACGACTTCATTTGCTGAGTTAATATTTCAAACTGAATCTTTATTTAAAAGTCCGCGTTTAGGTAGCGGTCTTGAGATTCTTAAAACTAGTCTTATCGCTAGACCAACGCAGTGGTTTGTTTAACCCTTACATGGGAAAAATTCTTGAGTGCGATGGGAAAGACACAGCTACCCCGCACTTATCTTTGAAGATATTTTTGTGACTCACGCAGGAGCTCAGATTACATATTCGTCAAGATTACATTTTTGTCTGTGCTAGGCTCAAGTGGCCGCTGTTTAGAGATACGCGCACATGCGCACAAGCAGATCACAGCTGCATCGATTTGTTACAGATCTACATGTGTACATATGTATATTTGTATGTATTCATATATATATATAAAACGTGTTCATGTGTGAACAGTTACCCTAACTGCATGTGTCGCAGCTAGACAGTGGACCTGTAAGGACTTACAGTCTGCAATCTTTCAGTACTAGATGCAGCACGCAGTGGCTGAGTTTTTCATTACGCTCTTTGCACATGATTTTCGAGGTTTTTCAAGTTGAGGACCTCAACCTACTGCATTTAATAGAATTAAGTCATCTTCAATACAAAATACATTTGCATATATAACATCAGTTTACAAAATAAAAAAAAAATAATTTCTCCAAACCCGTTGATGTGAAATTCAAATAGAAAATGTCAGATTATAATCTGTCCCAACATTTAAAAACTGATATGTTAAACATTACACATACCTCAAAATGGGTGCGGTACTAATGAATAATGGTCTAGTCTGGTCTCGAATAGATCCGGCAAAAGCTAAGTACTTTCTTGGCTGGCCGATTAGACTTATTCCCCATAGCCGTCAACATCTTCGGGTTGCGTTAGTGGTGTCATCCAAACCAAACTCTTGCCGGATCAGAGACAGTGAAATGTAAAACAATGGAGTTAGAAGTGTACTTGAGGACTTGTTTATGGACCACGTTGCTTTAAGTATTTTAATGTTATATTGAACTACTAAGTGGTCCCTAACTGAAATTTTATTGGCATTGGAGGAATGTAAAAACATGTTATATGAGTGATCCTACCGTAAGCTGACAGTGTCACTAAAAAGAATTAATTTTCATTGCATTCCTCGAAAGTTAATCATTCCGGCGTGCGGTTGGAGTCAACGCCTATAAGGACACCGCCTTGACAAAGGTATTGGACGAATCGCGGGCACTACAAAAACCACAATCCAGCTCTGCGTATACCCAACGTTCCCGGACAACCTGCTGGGATTGCAGCCACAGCTGCCGGCAAATGTAAGCAGCACAGGGGAGGTCTAGGAGCTAACAGTAGTCGTAAAGTTAAACGCATGAAATTGCCGCGTCCGCAAGCCCAGCAGAGTCGAGCTGAGTCCTGAATGAGCCGAGCACTTTGATTTATAAGACTTGTTTGGATCATTTGTGAATCATGTGGAGCCGTTTTTGACTTTGATTTATACGCTGTGCATATGCACAGAAATAGCTCCACCCATCCCCCGTCACATGCCTAGCGAATAGCCAGTTGTGCCAGGCATGAACACTCCGAACCTGAATGCAGAATGCCAAATGGAGATTGCCAATGTCGCCCGCAGCCCACCACGCCCGTGGAAAACATGCCGAAGTAACTGAAAATATACTACCGCAAAATCCTCACGGAAACAAAAAAAAAAACGTAAAAAATAAAAACAATTTGTCATGAATATGTTTTTTTTTTGTTCTCAGATCAAGCCCGATGCGTTAAAAAAACCGAATAATTTGGTAAAGTATATAAATATTTTAGTCAAGGTTTGACTCTGAATCTAGAGGTCGCGTGTTCAGCTTCCAATCGGAACAATTGTGATTTGGAAATGTAAGTTGCTTTATAGAAAAAATATAATATTTACATTTATTTAACATTAACATTAACATACTCCCAGATAAAAAAAATGGGAAAGCTATAATCGCGTCTTTGTTACATAAAACGACAATTTAAAATACAACGAATGAAGAGGAGTGTTTTCTTCCAGTAATACCACAAATTTGACAAAGCGTTTTGCCTTCACCACCAAGTTTCACTATAAGTTTCCTCAGATCAGGATCAATATCTTTATACCCTTGCAGAGGGTATTATAATTTTGACCAGATGTTTGCAACGCAGTGAAGGAGGCATCTCCGACCCCATAAAGTATATATATTCTTGATCAGCATCACCAGCCGAGTCGACCTAGCCATGTCCGTCTGTCTGTCTGTCCGTCTGTCGGTTTCTACGCGAACTAGTCTCTCAGTTTTTGAGCTATCGGGCTGAAATTTTCAGCATAGTCTTATTTCTTTAGCACGCAGTATGTATGTCGGAACGATTGAAATCGGATTACTATATCCTATAGCTGCCATAGGAATGATGGCGAAATTAATGTAAAAAACTTCTTTTAACTCCTCTGTTTTTCAACGTATTTCTATAAATTTTGAGATATACCAGTTTTTGATGATTCTAGAATTACGGTTTTAATTTCATTAAGATCGGACCACTATATCATATAGCTGCCATAGAAGCGATCGGTTGATTTATATGAAAATGTAAAATTCTACATGTTAAATGTAAAATGTACAAAATTCTATATTTTTTCAACATTACTAAAATGGTTCGATTTTCCATGATCCAATTGCAGACTGCAAGGGTATACCAACTTCGGTTTACCGAAGTTAGCTTTCTTTCTCGTTTTTTTTTGTTTCCATCCTACAATTTCTTGTATTGTCAAAAGATAAATGTACAAAAAGCATAATCAAAAAATTATTATAAATGTAAAAATTACTCAAAGTTAAAAAATAAACAACAAATTATTTTTTCGATTTTAGTTTAATTATTAATGATATATTACTTATGATTTTGAAACAACTCTTCAACTTAAACTGACGTTATTTTTACAGATTTCAGAAAGCTTTCGATTCCGTGAACCACTAGGTACTCTTGAAAATACTTATTCTTTTAGGATTCCCGATCACGGATTCGCGATAAGATCTTGGATTTTATTTTTGCCTCGGAGTTTGCCAATGCCTACGTATCTAGAATAGACCCTCTCTCCAGCCACGAAGACGCTGATCAGCCTTTCTTTTAGGATTCCCGATCACTTTCACCTAATGGATTTTGACATATTTATCGAACCGAACTCAGAGGGTAGCTGTTTGTGCTTGTCTGAAGAGCCAAACAATGAAAAATTGGGGTTTTTATTTGCGCCTTGATTATGAACAATTTCGGTTTAGATTCACTTAGTTTCACTTCTGTCTCGTTCCGAGTCCCAAGCTCTTATCTCCTCTTCTAGTGTTGCCAACGCGAATAGTAGTTCTCTCCCGCTCTCCGGGAATTAGCGAAGACAAACTGCGAGTACTGCTCTCGCCGGGAATTGGCGATGACAAAACAGCACAGTAGCTTTCAAGGGTTTATTCTCAAACCTTGTTCATATGACTTCTGGTGTTCCTCAAGGGAGCCATCTTGGGCCTCTATTATTTGGTATTTTCATAACTGATTTGCCGCAAGAAGTTCTCTATTCGCACGTTATGATGTACGTGAATTATGTAACACTTTGTCGAATTGGACTCATTGTCGGCAAAGCCAAAAGGGTCATTACATTTGTCAAGCGATGGTCGAAGGAGTTTAAATGTCCCTACACTACTAAACTCTTGTATATTTCATTCGTTCGATCAATTCTAGAATATTGCTCGCCTCAATACGTAAAATATCAGAACCCTATCGAATCGGTACAGAAATAGTTGCTTTATGGGAATTAGACTGGGAACCTAATCGTCAGACTGCGTCTATAGGGCCTGCCCTCGCTTAAGTATCGCCGGACCTGCCACTTGGCACATCGATTCGAACTACCTACTCGGCCAAATTCGGTTCGCCATACCTGTAAGGCCGTCCTGTAACTTTCTCTTTTGTGTTTTATATTCGTTGTACAATGATTTGTATTTAATGTTATATGTTGCAGTGTCCCTGGTCTTAATGTTAATAATATCATTACGCACTTATCCTTGCCTCCTCCCACCTGATGTAAGTCGGAGCACATCTATAAAAATTGGTCCACATTTGGTAGGAGGTAATGATTTGTAATTGTGATAACAACAAACAGACAAGTACACGAACAGAAAAAAGTTTTCATTTGGAAAATGCCGACCAAATGTTTATTGAATATCTTAAGAACATACATATGTATGTAGTATCAGATTGAACTGTTTGAGGTGTAGTTGGATGCGTTTTGAAGTTCAGCTGAGTTAAGATTACTTTCAAAAATTGGGAAAATGCAAGTATATCGTAGATTTAGTGGGTCAATTAAAAATTAGCTTCTATCAATCGATCGAGATAGAATAGATACGATCTATACTTAAAAAAAGGCGCAACATATTTATTATATAAATAATCTTAAAAGTTTAGAAATAATGTTTATTTTCCTGTGCTTTCCAATAAAATTTATACTGCAGCTTTATGATATAAGCAACAGATTTTAATAAAATTAAAACCGTAATTCTGAAATCGAAAACATATATATATATATATATATATATACAATTCGACTGGCGATCGTGATCAGTGATCACAAATATATATACGTATATTCTCAATATGGTCGGAGATGACTCCATCTGCCTGCAACATACATTTTCGTTTGACACTAAATTATCAAAAAAATTTCCCTCTGGGGGGTAGAGAGTAAATAAAATGGTAATACTGTACACTGTATTGAATCTGTTCAATACATAATGTTTGTTTATATCAGACATAAGTAGTCGACTAAATCTTCTGCACACCATATTCGTCCTGCTAATATATTTGGAACTATTGTATTTTGATGACTATTTTGTAAAAGGTACCGAAAATGATTAACTGAAATATTCATTTCGTAAGCTGTCATACAGATCGGACGTGTGTATTTTGAGCTCTTGAAAAAAAAAAAAAAAAAAACCTAGAAATTTTCCTGGAAAATTTTTTTTTTCAAACATCAAAAAGCAAGAAACGATAAAGCAAGTAACGAAAGGGATTTGTGTGGTCCTGCTGGGAATACGCCAAGTATTTCTTGCAGGAAACCGCCTTTTCCACTGCCAGCGATCCACGCAACTGCCTTTTCCTCTACCAGCAACGATTAGTGTGGACCTGTTGGGAATACGGGAAGTGTTCTTCGCAGGAAACCGCCTTCTCTGCTGCAAGCAATCACCGTATGTCGAATGGAAGCTGCTCAGACGACTTGGACATGAACTCGCCTCCTTCCTCACCTGAAGGTGTCGCTGACCCCTCACTGTCCGAGATACTTGGTGACTTTGCGGCACTCAAGCATAACCAAAATGCCTTAGCTGTAGCCCAACAATTTGGTTATGCACCAGCCACTAGCACGACCACGACGATAACAACGACAACCTCGTCCCCAATATTTGGCCTGACAAGAACTACACCTAGAATTGGAGTTACCTCATCTGCCAT
>VNJZ01003808.1:0-21212 GCA_008042795.1 Drosophila asahinai
AGAAGTTGCAGTGTTGAGATTTGTTTCCGTTAATGCAGATGTTCCATCGATTCGACCACACGCTGTAGAGCTCCAGGAAGTTTTGCGTCATTCTGGAAGCTTCAATCCGACACGAAGAGTTAGCAATGAAGGCTGTGTCGTCAGCATACGTTGCCAGGAGGGTACCCGGATCACTGAGATTTGGCATGTCAGAGGTGCATAGGGTGTAAAGCACAGGACCCAAGACACTACCTTGAGGTACGCCAGCTCTTATGCGTCTGATGGTTGATCTCTCACCTCTCACTTCAACCATGAAATTTCTATCTAGCAGATATGACTTTATCAGAAGAAACTGAGCAGTTGGCAAGAGAGATTTCAGCTTGAATAGCAGGCCACTCTATCAAACGCTTCCTTGACGTCCAGAAAGACAGCAGAGCTGTATATATAGTGTATATTTTATGTATTGGGGTATATTTGTTGTTGAGTTTATTTCATGGTTTATTCGTGGTTATTTTTTTTTTTTTAGTGCGTAGTTGAAAAGGCAGTTGAATGTGATACCTTAAGTGATTTTAACTTGTGATTTTAGCTTTTGATATTAAAGGTTGATTTTACATTGTTTTTCACTATTGATTTTAAATTTTCGTTTTTAAATTGTTATTAACAATTGATCTTTAATTTTTATTTTAAATTTTGGGGTTTTAACTTTCAGTGTACATATTTTAAGTTTAATGTTTTTTAATGCTTTTTTAATCGCAACACTCTCTGCTATTTAATCTAGTATTTAAGTACTATACAACCGGAGTTTGTTTTCGCATAACAACAAAAAAAATGTAAAACAAAAGAAACATTTTCCTAAAGCCCGCGGTGCGATCGGGGCCGCTCCTGGCAAGCTGTCTCTGTTTCTGCTTTTGCACTGCCTAAGCTTCTGCCATTGACTTTGGAATTGTTGCGGTAGGAATTGTCTACATAACCTACATACCTATCGGAAAAGTCGGAAAGGTCTATATGGAAATTCCCTATACCTTCCTCCAGGGAGTTGTCTCTGGCCAACTGCGGCCGAGAATTAATAATTTAATTTTAATAATTTAATTTTATTTTGTTTAAAGTTCTTCCTAACGCTACAAGTATAAAACTTATAATTTAATGCGCTAGTCACTCAGGACAAGTGATTTGAAATCATCATTAGTATCTTTAAAGTGCGAATTAAGTTTTTCTTTAAACTGCGCTGCACTGCTAATATTTTTAAGGGAGTTTGGAAGTTGGTTCCATAGCCTTATAGCGTTTATAAAATATTGCCGTTCAGAGAGTAGGGATCAGTGCCTTATTTGAATAATATTATTTGCTCTCCGCGAAGCGGTGAATCTAAGCGTTTCGTAGAGATAGCTTGGCTCTTTAGTTAAAATTAATTTTTGGAAGTACACTAACACTCTCATTTTCATCCAGTCTGCCAAATGTAGGTCAAATATTTTGTAAGCAAATCTAGAAACGTGATCGAATCGATGCAGATTAAATGCGAAACGAACGAATTCGTTGACCCGCTGTTGGAGCTCATCTACTTTCCTTACCTCCTTCTCCAGTTGAGTGAGGTTATGGATCTCTGTTGCCATCACCTGGAACTTCTCCTGGAGGTTGCAGAGAACGCGTGCCTCGTTTTCTCGCAGCTCCTTGAAAACGGTCTCCTTCTGCTCATCAAACCTCTCATTGATGAGTTGGAGCATCTGGGTCGAAGATGCATCGGATGGCCGGCTCGCCTTCAAATCCGTATTGGTTTTTTCCCGCAGGCGCTTTGCAGACGACATGTTATTGTTCAGTGAAATTTTTGAGTGTTTTTATGTGTATTGAGCGTTTCGCGGTTATTGCTTTGTGTTTTGATTGTGAATATTGCCAGTGCAATTTGTGTGAGTGTTTTCTGCTGCTTTGCACTCTTCCACAGTTGGCTTGTATAATGAGAAAATTTGGATTTGGTAGTTTATTTAAGATACACTGTCTTGAGCGCACTAAATCTTAGCTAAACACAACTTTATGGATATATTTATTGAAATTTTTAAATTAATTGGCCAGTTTTTCCGTGATTTGAAGCGTTTTTTTGCAGAGCTCTTAATTTCACGACTTCTTTTTCTCCTCTGAATTTTTTTTTCCTAACAGAAAATTATACGCATTTTATTTCGCGACCGAATGCACAATTTGTTAAAGTGCTTCGGCGCGGTTAATTCACTTTTAAATAAAAGCTTGGCTTTTTATCGCACTTTGAAAAAAAAAAACACAAAAGCGGCGTAGCCGAGTTTTTCGGTCAGTTTATAAGCTATGATAAACAAAAGCTTTTTGGGCATAAGCCTTGGCCGTTACACCACCCGATAATATTCCTTCGCTAGATGAAATATTAGCGGGAATTAGCTTTTAATGTCCTTTGCATGGAAGGTTCCTATTTCTCGTCCTAGTAAATTTTCTAGTAGGTAGTAACAATTTCCTAAAGTTTTCCTTATCCGACATTTGATATATTTTGGGCCGAGTGTGGCGTTAAAGTTGGCGGAAAACTTGCTTTGTGCAAAACTTCTACAATAAACTTCTTGTCCTTCTTTAAATGATACGGACTTGGAGCGTAAGTTATATTGACCAACATTGCGATCGTTAGCGCGACGGATGTTAGCTTGAATGTCTTTCCGCAACAGTGCTAGATTGCCCAATCGTGAAAGTGGTACAATAGGATCTTCCAACAGTGATAACTCTTTCAGCAACTTGTAATCGGAACCATGCGTAATCATATCTACTCCGAACAAGGCTCGATAAGGCGAACCAAAAGATGAATAAAGTGCAGCTCTTAACGATCATGATATGCTTGTGAGAAGCAAATCCCATTCTCTTTGATCGTGCTTTAAGTAAGATCGAATAGCAGCTAACAAGGAACGATTAACACGCTCTTCGGCATTACTTTGTGAAGAGTATAAGGCCGTATAGACGTGATTAATACCCAATTCAGTCAAAAATTCATTCATTCAATGAAATATTTGTTTCTCCAGAAAATCTTTTATAGCCTGTGATGTGAATTTCTTTAAAGGCTGTTACCGATGGTATTTGCTAAAGTGATCTGAAACGATGCGTAAGCCAACATGACCCTTTACTTTACTTCTTTACTTCGAGGATATGGTCCAAGAGGGTCGATGTACAGCCGTTGAAACGGTCGACAAGAAGTTACGTGAGCTCCCATAAGTGACCTAAGCGTCTGATTCGGGGCTTTGCTTGTTTTGCAAATATCGCAAGAACGGGTATAGTCCTTTATATCCTTGGATAACCCTGGCCAAAATAAATGACGCCTTAGTTTTTCTATAGTCTTCTGCATTCCAGCGTAACCTGAAGTAATACTATCGTGAGCTTGTTTAAGGGCATTGGAGCGAAGACTATCGGGTACCCAGATATTTCAAGATAGTTTTTCTTGTACCTCATTTCCCTCAGCGTGCTCTGTACGAAAACTCATATATTTGTCTACCAATTTAATATCGGGTAATTCGGTTTTGTTTTCACAGTATTTATCTCTCAGTGCCACATACGAATTCTCAGAAAACGCTTATGCTTGAAGATCGATCACTGAGCTCATATCTAGTTCAGAAATGTCATCTTCACAGAGTCTGGAAAAGGCATCCGGGACGATGTAATCCCTTCTTTTCTATTGAAAAAGGTAAATTTAAATTGCTTCAAACGAAATATTTATCGTGCAAGTCTGCTGGACACGTTTTCCTGACGCCAAAGAAGACTAGAATGGTCCGTTACCACTGCGAATTCTTGAAGTTCTAAGTTGCAACGGAATTTATCAATGGCTAGAACGACAGCTCACGTTCAGTAACGCTATAGTTACGTTGAGCTCTACTTAACTTTTTAGACATAAATGCAATTGGCCTCCGCTGCCTCATCTGACAACTGAACTAACACTGCGCCAATGCCGAAATCGCTGGCATCGCAATGAAGGTAAAACTACTTTCCAAAGTCTGCATTCGTTAGAACAGGTGCAGACGTCAGAACTTCTTTTAGGTTGTCCATAGCTATTTGAGCTTCGGAGGTCCATTCAAATTTTATCTTTTTCGATAATAAATCTGTGATTGGACAAGTAAGATCAGAGAAATTATTAATAAAACGACGGTACCAACCACAAACTCCTAAAAAACCTCGTACCTGTTTTAAGTTCTTTGGCGAAGGCCAATTCACAATAAGGGATACTTTTGCAGGGTCAGTACAAATGCCACCACTACCACAAAATTGCGCGTGCCAACCAGTTGGTCGAGGCTTCGAAAGGCGGTCGGGGCAAATGGTTAGATTTGTGTTTTTTTAATGTTTATTTGACTTTTCTGATGGTCTCTTAATAAGATTTGAGCAGCAAATAAAAATATTTAATAAAATTTAGCAGGTCTGTTAAAATAATATGCGATATATCAGTTCTAATTTAGTAACGAGTTAAAAAAAATATTTTTTTTAGAATCGCTTTTAATATTAATCTTGTGTCGCTTGTAATATTAATTTCGGTTCGTTAATGATATTAAAATACTCAGTTTGTGCAGTGAAAGTTTAATTTTCGATAGTTAGAAAAGATATCAAAAAAGGCTCGCAAAAAATATCGTAAAAGGCTCGCAAAAGATACTATATAAGAATCGAAAAAGATATCTTTTGCGAGCCTTTAACGATACTTTTGCGAATCTTTTACGATATCTTTTCTAACAATCGAAAATGAAACTTTCACTGCCACAAACTGAGCGACCAGTGATTCGTTTTTTTATCGTTTGCGAGTCAAAAACGATACTTGTCATTCGCTTGAGTCTCGCTAATGTCTCGTTTGCGATATCGTTTGCGAGCGGTTGGTCCACTGGGACACATTCAAACCAAACCCACTAACACTTATGAAAGGTGTACACAATAAAAGAAAGCTATAAATAGAACAAGCAAACGTTCCCTCTTTCCCGTCGCCAACAAGCTTTGAAGATGCCTTCCCTATATAATTCTATACTCTTTGATATTAAATAGTTTTTTTTGTGTAGCGAAAATAATTCAAGAAGGCAGGGAAATCCCTCGGCGGATCTGAAGAGCGCAATGTCAAAGTCGAGGCAAGAAAACACCCCAGAAGCCGGAGCCTTGCCAACTGGCTAACCATTTTGGACCAATCCGGTAAAAGTCGCTGGACCTACAGTATGATCCCCAACATCGAGAAATGCATCACTAGGAAGCACGGAGAGACAGACTTGTACCTGACGAAAGTGTAGAGCGGTCACGGTTGCTTCAGCAGATACCTTAGACGCTTCGGCCTCGATCCTGAAGGCTGGCGTCCAGAGCGCAGCAGCAAAGTAACGAAGGATGCCCGGCACATCCTTTTCGAGTATCATCGCTTTCACCACGAGCGGCAAGAGCTGGAAGCGGTAGCGGGTGCTAGGGCTAAATCAAACCACCTTCAAACCATATGTTGTTAATTAATAAACTGCTCTTCAGACAAAGTTAATATGAACTCTAAAAAAGCTCGATTTCTCGCGTCCATAATTCCTAAGTCCGACTAAAGCTACAGAAATATGCTATATGTAATTGTAAAGGTAATTAAGTGCAAATCACTTTGTCTTGTCATTATTTATGTAAATAAAATAATTACAAATTTATAACTAAAACGGTTTTGATAGTCACTCGAGACCGTATAGCCCTTGAGATTGCTTATCTTTTTGGTATATAACACATATCTCTGACAATTGGCTTTCTCTAGATATTGCCCATTAAAACAATGGCCCCATATATCAAGGTTTTCAACAAAACGCACATTTTTGTGCTTACTCCACAACCGAAGCCTTGTAATGTTCCGGAGGGAGGTGAAAGATCAAAAAAAATTCTCTGTCAAGCTCAATCTATGCAGAATGAAGTGAAAGAAAAGACTTATTGCGTTAAAAATGCGCGCATGTGAATTAATGCTTATCAGTTGTTTTAAGTATCTACACACTTTTTTTTTGTGTCTGAAATATTTACACAATGCAAATTCGAGGTTAGTCTTTTGATTTCAATCATCACCAGTTCTAGTTGATAAAGCTTTCGTAATCACTTAGTAGATAATTACTTAATATAAATTATTTGTGACAATTAACTAGTATAACGGCTAAAACAATGAAGTTCATACTTCAGCATAGAATTGAAATTGTAACCAAATTTAAAAGCGGTATCTCTGTTGGTAAATTAGCTTAACTATACAAAATCTTGCGTAAAACGGTCTATAATAAAATAATAAAAGAGAGGAACTGCTGAAGTGAAAACCTGTGTTAGACCCAGGAGAATGGATAATCTACTATAAGTCCAGATGCTTCATTTAAATTTAAAGGATCATATCATAAAACTTTTATTCACTTAAGAAAATCTAAAAAGTATTTGGCAATCCAACCAACAAACTGGTTCGGTGCTGGTACGGTAATGTTCTGGGGCTATGTAACGTACTATGGTTTCGGAGGCTTGGCACGGATAGACTCTAACTGAAACCATATATATCTAAATCCCTAATGATCATGCTCTGCAATAGCAATTTACAACCTACGATTGGATACAACATCAAAAGAAGGGAACTGTGCATACGACATTTTTAAATGTCCTTAACCAGGCGGTTGGCTGGCATAAATTCTCCAACTTAACCCTCCACAAAGGTGCTGGCAATGGGCACTGTATTATCCCGGACAACTGGTCATGCAATGCCGCTTGCTCTGTCCGGAGTATGGAAGTGTCTAGCTGAGGCAACGGTTCAATCCCAGCGGCCCCCCAAAGCCGGAGCAAATGATTCAGTAGCCATGGGTTGAGGTGCCTGGCGGTAGGCTTAAAACGCAGTGAGTGGTTCCCCGGAAAATTGACTAGTACGAACAGTACGAAGAAGGAAACTGAGGCTGGGATGTCAGCCCAAACATCGGTGGAAGGCGTGACTGCTACCACCGGCGGACACGGGGAGGAGCAATCCTCTCTGCGTGTGGGCAGCGGTCCCACCTCTGGTATGGCGGGACGCGGGTATTTTGCAACGCTCAAGCAAGAGAATGAAGGCGAAGGCGCAGTATAAGGCTGCCCTCAAAATTTAGAGCCGGCTCTAGGACAAGGCCACCCTTTCCAGTGAGGAGAAAGAAAAGCCGGCTGCACTTCGCAAAACTCCCGGAAATGGCCCCGAAAGGTTTCGCCAATAAAAGGCAACGCTCCGCAAGATGGCAAGATGACCGAGGCGTGATGAATTAAAGTGCTTGCGGGACTTGTGGAATCGCTGTTTTCACGGATGGAGGAAGGCCCCAAGGCTCCCACGCCCACATTCGATGGTGCCGAGAAGATGGCGTGGGGCATAAGTAGCGTACACCTCCGTATTAAAGAGCGCCACCCCGGAGACAAGAAAGCGCACACCCTGCAGGCGGGCGAGGTGGAGAAGGACCCTGGTCTGGAGTTCATCGTCGATGCCGCCCATAATCTGACCCTGGAAGGCTCGGAGGAGGAGGAGGACGGTGACCTGACCATTGTAGTCAACCCGTCGGGAAGTGAGCAGAGTGCCCATGACGTTGATGTTGCTGCAGATCAACCTCCATAAAAGCAAGGTCGCATCGACGGAGCCTAGTAGAATCTGGCTCGAAAGACAAGCATCTGTTTGTGGGTACAGACGCCAATGCACATCATAGAGATTGGGGGAACCCCGGCATCAACGACAGTGGTAAGTCTCTCTTAGAATTTATGCTTTCAAATGTGGAAAATGTGGGGGAGGAGCATACTATACATACGTAGGCCCCACTTAATCAAATATACTAGACATAACACTCCTCGAAAAACCATCCTTTTCAGACAACAAGTACATTCAATTCGAATACGTATTCGAACATTCTCCAAAGCTGATAGTCAACACAAACCCCCGGAATACAAACTTGGAAAAGTTTAAAAAGACAGTCAAGACAAGGCTCGCCACACGTCCGGGCGTAATAAAATCCGCAGAAGACATAGAAACATCCGTAGAGACCCTTTCCAATTACTGGCTGCATACCATGCATCATGCCCAGTATCGAGAATGAAAAAGTGGACCAAGCCACCCTGGTGGAACAAGGACCTATCGAAGCAAAGAAATAACCTCAGGGAATTTTTCAGAATCGCCAAGCAGGCGAAAGATGATGTCATCAACGAAGAATACAAAACCCTACTTAGAAACTACAAGAAAGAACTACGCAGGGCGCAAAGAAGCTCGTGGAGAAACTTCTGCTCTAATATCGAGACGGTCCCGGAAACGGGTAGACTGCGGAAGTTGTTAGCAAAGCAACCTACCGTATAGAGTCAGCTTTTAAACGCGACGACAGAGAATGGACTGATGGCAGCCAAGAGGTCCTAAAAGCACTAATGCAAGCACACTTTCCAGGATGCAGGAGGTCTCCGATGCCAATGAGCACCAGGACCTAGTAACTGGGATTGGAAACGCCTCAACTGATCTAATAAAAAAAAAAAGGGAAATCAGTAGAAACGGACCCGCATTCGTTAGTAGCCACGGCAGTAGCCACTGCAGCCCTACCTAACAAGAAGTATGGTCTCGGAGTGTTTGTGGATATATCTCTACAAGGATTAGGGCATAGTTCAATTGGTCGTGACATGGTCAGTATATCTGACTACATGATACCCAGAACTTACCCGGATGTCAAAACATCAACATTCATGGGACCGGCCGACTGGAAAAACGGTCAGGACTATAATCAACACCTCACCTGGAAGTAGGAATAGGAGCGGGCTTATATTGTGCAGACCTTGAGATAAGGTTGTCAAGTAAGCTACCGAGCCAATGCAGCATATTCCAGGCAGAAGTCTTCGCCATCAGGAAAGCAGCAGAGGCAGTCAACCTATTCGTAGACAGCCAAGTGGCGATAAGATCCAAGCACGATAAAGTCAGTGCGGATTTACTGGGTTCCTAGCCACCAGGGCATCGATGGTGGCGGACGATCTTGCAGAGGAAAGCGTCGGGCTGGCGAATGACAGAATGGCGAGTTAGAGTTAGAGAGACGGGCAGACGTGCAAATTAAAAGAAGGTGGAGAGGGGAGGTTTGCTCTTTTTCCCCGTAGTTAACAAAATTTTGTGTTTTTTGTGTTTTGCCCAACATCTTAAGAATACTGTGCCTAAATTTTATATCGATCGGAGCTTAAATAACGGAGTAATGGTTAGTTGAACGAAGCTCATCTTAGGGTCGATCCATGGGCAGCCAAAAAATAACGGAGAATTGGTTAGTTGAACGAAGCTCATCTTAGGGTCGATGCATGGGCGGCCAAAACTTTAAAGCGCTCTTCTGATAAGTGCCATATTGAAAGTCGGTGTACGCGATAAATAAAAATCTACTTGGTTAATCGTTTTGATATTTTGCACACAGCTTCTGCAACTAATTTTAAAGGTCAACTCACATCGTAATTTTATTTTATTTGTATTTAATTTTATTTTGAATTATATTTTTTATTAAACAATTACATTTTTTTTTTTGTCAAAAATTGTATTTTTCTTTAACTAATGCATTTCAAATTTTCATTTCGAACGACTCTGTTGACTGTAAGGATGTACACCGCAAAGCATGTTTTTTGGAGGAACCACAGGTGATTTCCTATAACTCCTATACCTGTACATATTAAAAAAAAAAACATTTTTAGAAAAATTGTTTAAGTGTTACGTTATTATATGTAATTTAAATTAATAAACTACCTTAAGCCATTCCGCCAATTTTTGAGAGGTGGCCCGTCCGATCCCATAAAGTATATATATTCTTGATCAGCATCACCAGCCGAGTCGATTTTGCCATATCCGTCTGTCCGTCTGTCCGTGTTTGTAAACAGATCTCAGAGTCTATAAGAGGTAGTGTTTCCAAATTTGGTGACAACATTTGAATCTGTTGCACGCAAATCAAGTTTGGTTTAAAACTTTATATAAGCTAAAGACGTAATTTTTGCCTTAAGTAATGTTACGTCGGTGTTGTCGTGGTGCCTCAGTCCTTGGGGGACATAGGGCTGAGGAAGTGGCCGCCCGGATAGCAGACACGATTTGTGCAGCTGAGCTCGCCGGATTTGGGGTGGGTTCTTTGGACGCCACTATCCTCTCCAAACGTAATCAGAACAATAATTTACGTGCCTGAGAAATAGAAGAAATCGTTTGTTAGTCTGTCTTTCTGTCCACATTGCCCCGCAAGCATATTTATGCTTGATCGTGAAAACGTTCAGGCTATGTTTTGGCCGTTTTCCCTCCCCATTCGCAAACTTCGTGCGCCATTGGATCGTCGCGGGCCGTGCAATACGGTCCCCTTTTGTACATGTCGTTCGTCAAAAGTTATGTCATTTTTCTTGACCCAGTCTTCCAGTTGTACCAATGCCCCCCTTTTAATGGGTTTCTACCAATGCATTTTTGAGTTTAAGTTCACATTACAAGTGTATTATAAAGGTTGTTCAATTGTATAATGGACATTAAAGTGTGTTATATCTATTTGAATTGATTTTAATTGTGTAATTAATTTATAGGTGTATTATGCTAATATTTTTTGGTCCTACGGTATATAGTGTAGATGGGGGCACGATTATATATATATATAAATATGTCTGGTAGTATTGGGAAAAATGTCCCGTTGACTCACCCTCTGTTATTCCATCGTTGAGAGCTCTCGTTCCGGAGTTGAGGTTTCTATTTGTTGGAAGGTTAGGCAGAATCAATAATATATATATATATAATATCGTGCTTTGTTTTTGGGGTAATAAATTCACTAAATGCACAAACTTTGTACTTAATAGTTTTGATGTATTGATGTTGAGAAAAGGAGTTTATATGTTCAGGAAATTGTTGAGGCGGCTTTGCTTTTATAGTTTTGTTGTCAGATTGTTTTTGTTATGTCGTTATTGAAAGCTATTTGTTGGTGAATTGGTTGCTCCGTCATGTTGACCGATGCTCCTCGATTACTTGTTCGATCTCTTGGCTATCAGAGGCATCCTTAAGGTTTTTATGATTTTGAAGATTTGAGTTGTTGTTGAAGGATTTAGGCTATTTCTAGTGATACGGGTAGTTGCACAGTTTATTGCAAAATGTTGAATGTCCTTCAGGATTCACTTTTGGATACGGCAGATTGTTTTATTCGTAGTACTGCTAACATATGTCTATTAGGTTTCACATGGTACGCGGCACTGTTCGACGAGATGTTGTAACTGACTGCATCGCACATTTTCCGCGGTCGCGAAAAGCTATCCGACTTTTAAACGTATGCGCTTTGTACGCATTCACTTTGGTCTTGGGCAATTTCGAGTCTTTCCGAACAGACTTCCCGTCCTTAGCTCTGACTTCGACTATCTCCAGTACGGCTATATTGGGGTCTTTTATATCCAAAGACTGTGCCAAGTATTGCCTAGGAATCTCCGGAATGGAACACAAAAGTGTTCTCACCTAGTGTCATCCATTCCTCTCTTTTCGCCTATTGGCTGGGGTTATATTTGGGTCGTCTTTGTTCTAATGTTTGCTAGTTCAGCAAATTCTGCGGTGCTCGGTTGCAGCTGATTGCATGGCCCAATTTGGCGAGATTGGGCGGTGTCATCTGGTCGAGCCACATTTTTGTGCAATCTTGCCCGTGTTGATTTTCTAGCGCACTAGTACATTGGCTATTCTTGATTTTCTTCCGTGTTAACCAAATGACTCACGTCGGCCCTAACCGGCGTACGTAACAGTAAATATATTAAATACATAAGTAGGCAATTGTGGGCGTTTTCTGAAAATTTAAGTAAAATCGGATGATAAACATGGAAGTTTTGAAACAATAAAGTTCCTGTGTATGCTTCTTCTTTTTCTTCTGAGCGACCACAAAGGCAGTAGCGAAAATAAGGTTTGCGTGCTTTCGGGCGCAGTATTAATTCGTAATGCAGCTTTGTACAGCTGCAGAATTTGTCTTTTTTGAACGTTGCTCAACATATTCCTAGCATCATTTGACTTTTTGAATTTAGCTGAACATGTTTTTAGCAACATTTGTCTTCATTTGTCAACATTTTCTTTTTTTGCATGTCCGTGTGCTATTTAATTTCACGCACAATGCTTTGTGTACCGGGTATCCCACAGTAGGTCACACTCGACTGTAGCTTTCTCACTTGTTTTTTTTTTAGTTTTCAAAAAACCCAATCGTACGACTATATGCCTCGATATTTTAGAAAAGTTTGCCTGTTCTCGCTCGTTTTCCTTTTCTTCTTATAATAAATACTTCAAAATTAATTATAAGCTTACCAATAAAATACGAATTCATACAATTTTTTTATTGATTATAAGATTTACCTTCACTTCTCTTAACAAATATTTTGTAATCATTTCAAAGTTAATCAGAAATATTCCTCAAATGGTTTGGTTCTTTACAACTAAAAATACGTGAATTAACTACAAATAAGGTTAAATACAGTCACCGACTACCAGTCATCGAGTGCGGACGTCTTTTTTTCTTTTCCTTTTTTCTTGCTTCGCTATACACAAGGCACTACAAACCATTAGCAAGGAAATAATATCCATCTCTACGCTAAGAGATGGAAATCTATTGATACTAGTTACCACCAAACCAGTGGCCGACAAATTCCTCCGTACCACCCACTTACCCGGCTTATGCGGCGTCGAATTTAATTACAATGAGTCCCTCAATTTTGTGAAAGGAACAATATACGCACCATGCCTAAACAACATCCCCGAAGAAGAAATTGTAAAAGAGCTACGATCCCAAAACGGTATTCCAGTTTACTAAAACAACAAAAAAGAAGAAGAAGGTGAAAGGAGAAAGAAGTAAAAAGCGAGAGCTCCTGAAATTTTCGATTGAGAGTGCCAATCAGTCTGGATTAAAATACCAAATTGCTGTATATAGCCTCATAAAGTTGTGCGTTACAGTGAACTTGTGAAAGAATACCAGTGCGTTTTTAAATAACAAGCAAATTCATAATTTTATGCAAGCCAAGCTTGGAAAAGTGCAAAGAAATACAAAACACCACTCACACTAAAGAGAGTCACACTGACAATATACACATACAAAAATAACTCAAAGAAAACACAAAGCAATAGTCGAAAACAGAAATCAGTCCACAATATAAAACACTCAATTACACTGTTCAACAACGAATACGTTTTTATTTAATCTTCGATATGGCACCTGTTTCCAAACGTCAGCGTGAAAACACCTCTGGTGAAATCAAGACCGGAAGGCCATCGGAAGTACCAGAGCCTCAACTTCTCTTACTGATAAATCAGCGGTTTGAAGAACACGCTCAGCTAATAACAGCCAAGATCAGTGAGGCTGAAGAGCGAATCGTCTCCGTGTTCAATGATAAGCTAAAGGGAATAACGGAAGATATGCGGCAGCTTGAACGCGTGGAACAGCTTGAACGCAATGCTGCTGATCTAGATCAACTAAAGCAGCATGTCGGTAGCCTGGAATCGAAGTTGGCGTACCAAGAAAATTCAAATGTGGCTTGTGATCTCCGGCTGCACGGGGTCCCGTTTACTGAAGGGGAGACGTTAAAAACAATTTTTAATTCACTTTCCTTTGCACTGGGTGTTACACCGGCACCGAAACTGAAAGACATATTCAGAGTAAAAATGCGAAATCCCATAAACACTGTGGTTGACCCGACCATAATAATAAAATTTGAGCACTTGCGGGAAAAAATCTTACTGCAGCGGGCGGCTGGCGAGTACAGGCGAGTCCACAAACAACAACTGTGCCTAAATATGCTGCTACGCCGATATACCTCAACGAACAACTGTCAAAGGAGAACTACGAAATATTCAAAGAGGCAATGCGGATGAAGAGACAGAAGCTTCTTTCGGCAGTATTCTCTCGTCGTGGACTGGTGCATGTACGAGTGAGCGGGAGAGAAGATGTAATTTGCGTCGAGAGCATGCAAAAGCTTTCACTACTCCAGCAAGACCTATTGCCAACTGAGATGACCACTGCTGATGATCGGCGCTTTCGCAAGTAGAATAAAAAATAAATCCATAAATTTAATTGAATGTTTAAAATTTAATACGTTAGTTTTAGTAAGTGATTCATACCTTCATGCTTAGCAATGTAGTGAGCTCCAGAGAAAATAGCCATAGTATGCTTAGAATACTTAGCAGTCAGAAAGCCGGCCTGCACGTTTAGTAAATAAAATAGATGAATTTAGATATCTTATGGTAAATTCAAGCATTGACGTAGTTTGTGTATCGGAAACATAGTTTAAAACTGATTTTAATGATTTGCTAATATCTTGTGACGGTTTTAATGTTGTCCGTTCAGATCGACTAGGCCGTGCTGGCGGAGTTGCAATATACGTAAATAAACAAATTAAATGTCGTGTACTGTGTAAGCAACCCTTTGATAGTCCGATCGAATATTTATTCCTTGAACTTTTAAATACAGATAGTGGTAAGACTCTAGTTGGCTGCGTATATAGACCTCATAAAAATATTGACTCGAGTGATATCATTAATCAAATATCCGATATAGCGCTATCTTACGCGGACGTTATAATTGCGGGCGATCTGAACAGTAATATGTTACAAGAACATTCTCTCTATGGAGAAATGCAAGCCATTGGCTTATATTTAGTTAACACGGCAGTCCCTACCCATTATAGCGGAACAAGTAGTACACTTCTGGATGTGTTTTTTGTAAGCAATGCAGAAAGAATTCTCTTGTATGACCAAATATCTGTACCTAATTTTTCAAAGCATGACCTAATTTTCTTAAGCTATGACGTATTACCTGACAAAAATGACGAGCTTAATACATATAGGGACTTTAGACATATTGATAATAGGGGATTAGACATTGAGTTAAATAACTGTGACTGGAATAGAATATATTCAACGTTATCCGTAAACGAACAGGTACATCAGCTTCAGTCGAACATTGAGTACCTATATAATACGTTTGTTCCTACTAGAAGTAAAATAATCCGATCAAACGACAAACCCTGGTTTAATACGGCTATACAAAACGGAATACTAGAAAGAAATAGGGCTTATAATCGATGGAAGCGTTATAGAACGCAGCAATTATACAATGAATTTTCAAGGCACAGACGTATAGTAAACAATCTCATCTGCCTACTTTTCACATAAGTTAAATAGTGCAATATCCTCTAGTCAGACATGGAAGCATATTAAGGAAATCGGAATAGGAAAACACAATCCAAAGATAACTGCCGATATAGATGTTAATTATCTTAACAAGATGTTTACGCAACTTAATGTACCAGAAGTCTTAGACAACCCATACCTGAACTCATCGCCAGTAAACTGTGATAATTTATTTGAATTATATGACGTCCTAGAATATTAAATCCAATGCAATTGGCATGGACATTTGACATTAATTCTTCCGAAAATATTAAAACATATCACACATATAATAAATACAGCACTAACGACTTCGACATTTCGGGATGACTGAAAAGTGGCAAAAATTATCCCAATACCAAAAAATGGAAATGAGTACAGGCCAATATCAATACTGCCGTTTCTCTCAAAAGGTTTTGAGAGATTAATGGCCAAACAAATAAACACCTTTCTTGAATTAAACGGAATATTAGACACAAGGCAATCTGGTTTCCGTAAGAACAGAAGTTGTACGACAGCAATACTAAAAATAGTAGAGGACATACGAAACAAAATAGATAACAGTGAGGTTACTTTTTTAACACTCCTTGACTACAGTAAAGCATTTGACACGGTTAACCACGAAATACTTTTAAGTAAGTTTAAAAACCTGAGTAATTTTTCAAATACGACTGTCAAATTAATCAGATCCTACTTGACTGGCAGAAAGCAGGCCTTTGTAGCAAATGGGAATGAGTCGGACTTGGTATCTATTAGCCGGGGGGTCCCGCAGGGATCCGTGTTAGGACCGCTTTTATTCTCCCTTTATGCAAACGACCTTCCAAAAACCTTATTAGCATGTAATGTACACATGTATGCTGATGACGTACAAATGTATGTTAGTCGTCCTTTGAGTAAAATTCATGATTGTGTTGATTTATGTAATGCTGACCTATCGCGTGTCTCAGAATGGGCGAAAGTCAATGGCTTAGCTATAAACCCCTCTAAATCGAAGTGTCCTATAATATAAAAAACGGAACACTTGGACAAACTTATTATAGACAATCAGACAATTGACTATGTTGAAAAGGCGGATAATCTGAGAATAACGTTTAATAGGACATTAACATGGAATGACCAAGTAAATAAAATATCTGGTAAAATATGCGGACTGATGAGGCAACTTAAAGAAACGAAATCTTTTCTGCCTGCAAGAACAAGATATTTGCTAGCAAAATCATTCTTAATAACAACACTGACATATGGTATAGAGATATATGGAAATACTGATATGGCCAGTCAACAAAAGATAGAATATAGGACGATTTGACCATGTTACCGTTTATACAAACAAGCTACTTAATATGCAATATAAAAGCCTGATTCAAGTTAAAATATTAAAGCTTTTGCACAAAGTTATATCAACCAAGCAGCCATCATACCTATTTGATTTATTGAACTTTGCATCGTCTAGGCGAACAAAAAACTTAAAGAATATTAGATGAAAACTTGAGAGTTCTAAAAAGCATTTCTATTACAACGCTATAATACTCTGGAATAATTTACCATATCATATAAAAGTAATTAGAAGCACACACAAATTTAAAACTAGTTTAATGGAACACTTTAAAAATATTTAAAATATTTAATACAAACAAACACTGTACTGTAGAATAACCTGTTAATCACAAATTTTGTTTATTTTTTTTATTTATTCATTTTATTAAAGTCTTTCTTTTTATATAAATATAAATTGTAAATTAGTATTAAGTACCCAATTTTTGAAAATTAATGAACGCTGTATAGTGACCAGTGGATTAAATTAAGGATATTATAATACTTGTAGCACTAGGAAGTAATCAATAATAAAGATATAATCGACAACGCCACCAAACCCTCGGGAGTGATTCTGGTCACTTTTGATCTATACAATCTTCCCAGCAAACTGGACATCTCTTGGTACAATGTCAAAGTAAGGGAATACATACTCAACCCAATGCGGTGCAAAAACTGCCAGAAAATCGGACATACAGCTAAACACTGCGATGATCCAACCATGTGCTCCACCTGCAATCTCGCCCCTCACCCACCCGCGCCATGCTCACGCACTGAATGCGCGAACTGCTCAGGCCAACACCCCGCCTCCTCACCCGGTAGCCCAGCGTATCAACAGCAAAGAGATCTTCTAAAAATCAAAACAACAAATAAATCCAGCAATGTGAGAAGCGAGAATTATTCAAAAACAACAACAACAACAAACGTAATCGACAATCATCATTCTAAACCGACTTCGGAAACGGCTTCGAAACCGGAGCACGACTCTCTTCAAGCAGAAATCAACAGCACACCATCAACCAGCAAGCAAAGCGCAATCAATGTATCACAAAAAACAAAACCACAAACGCAAGATATGAATCCCACGATCAAAGACCGACTAAAAAAACCTCGCTTCTCATTAGAGAAGCGAAACGGTTTCTTAAAAGTTTAGATCCAGACCACAGTATTTCTACTATAGAAAATATGTCCATAGACTCCGAACTTAGAAAAGAAAAACACCATTCAGACTCAGAATCTTCAGAATCTTTTTCTTATTTAAATAAATGCCTATAAAAATCACCCAATGGAACATAAATGGAATTATAAACAATTACAACCAACTATCTATACTCATTCAAGACAATTCGCTATTTCTGTAACCTCCCCCAAAACACGTCAGCTAAACAGTTATTGGAGTGCTCATTAAACGACACATCCCCCATACCCACAATCGGATTACTTCAAACCTATTATGCTTAGCTCTCCAGCTTGATCTAGACCGGCCCATTACCATAATTAATATGTACATCTCACCTTGCCAGAGTTTCAGGAGTACCGACATCACTGACTCTTTTAACCATATCTCCGGCCCTTTCATAGTGTTGGGCGACTTCAACTCTTGGAGCCCGCCATGGGGATTGCCAAAATCCAACTCCGGGGTAAAGCCCTGGAGCGCACAATTGCTGACCTTAATTTAATCACATTTATTGACGGCTCAGCTACTAACCTCTCGACCCACAATACTCTCACACACGTAGATATCTCCCTGATATCCCCACAACTTGCGCACATAGGTGACTGGTCTATCGCTTCTAATCTGTATGGCAGCGATCACTTCCCAATCACAACCATGGTATCAATCCGATTCAGTACCGATAAATCCTCTCCACTACCAAAATACAAAACCGACTTAACCAATTGGGACAGCTTTAAAACAAAATGCTCTAGTATCTCATCAACTTGAAAAGCTGGCTGCCTTAACAGCCAAATTGCCCAAATCACAAAATGTATAAGGGCGGCGGCAAACTGCAGCATCCCACAAACAAAAAGCATTCCACACAAAGCCAAAGTCCCCTGGTGGAACAACTCTCTCCAGGAGCTTAGGGATGAAAAACAAGATCTATTTCACAAGTACAAGTCGGACCTAACAATCCCAAATCTCTTACGCTACAAAAGAGCTAATGCTGGCTTCAGAAAGGCTGTACTAGCTGCCAAACGCACCTGCTTCCAAAACTTCACGTCGCGAATCTCACCTCTCACTACATCCAAAAAGATATGGTCCGACGTCAAGCGCCTTTCTGTGGTACCCCCTACCCCCATAAAATATTTAAAAACGGAACCTGGTCTTTTTACCTGTCCGAAGAAAATTGCAGAGAAATTTCGAGATAGTTGGTCAGAGTACTCGGCCGACCACAACTTCTCCCAGCAGTACTTTCAATCAAAGCAAACCTATTTAAACCACACATACCAACCCAATTCCATATCTCTCTCCGCGAGGCACCTCGACTTAAATTCTACCCAACTGGAATTAGAAATAGCAATCCAAACGGCAAAGGGAAAAAGTCCCGGTTTTGACAGAATTTCGTATCCCATGCTCAAGAACCTACCGTCAGCTGTTAAAGATAAACTGTTAGAGATCTTTAACACAATGCTTCAAACAGGATCCTATCCACATAACTGGAAGACAGCCACGGTTATCCCTATACCTAAACCTAATAATAATAACCAAGAAATGAATAGCTTGCGTCCCATTTCACTTCTCTTTTGCCTAGGGAAAACAGTCGAGAAAATGATCGCACGCAGACTCATGTGGCTTACCACCCAAAAAAACCGTATCTCGCATTACCAGGTTGCTTTCAAAAAGAGCCACAGTACTATGAATGCTCTGTTGAGATTTCAACACTTCGCATCGAAGGCCATTTCTACAAAAAATCAGGTATCCATTCTGGCTACGGATTTTGAAAAGGCTTTCGATCGCGTGGGGTTACATTCAGTGTTATGCCAACTTGTACTCTGGGGCGTTGGTCCAAGGCTTTATAACATTATCAAAGCCTTTATGATCAACAGAACTTTCAGGGTCCGTGTAAATAACTCAACCTCTAATCTACACAAGCTTCACAATGGCATTCCTTAGGGTTCCCCTCTATCGGTGGTACTCTGTATGATTGCTTTTGAGCAAATATCTTCAATATTTAACAGACACAAAGACATTTCCACTTCTCTATATGCTGATGACGCATTTATTTTCACCAAAAAGAAAGATCTCACTTCAGTTAAAGATACCTTCTCAATCGCTCTGGACGAGCTGGAACAGTGGGGCGCTTCATCTGGGGCATCTCTTTCCATTGAAAAATGTCAGGTATTACATATTTGCCGAAAACAAAATTGCTACTTTCCTGAAATTGTATTTAACAACAAAATCATTCGACAAACCGATCACCTAAAAATCCTAGGAATTACCTTTGACTCTAGGTTTACATTTAAAGAACACAGCCTTAGACTACGAAAGTAGCTAGAATCTCGTCTAAATATCATTAAATTTCTAAGCTCAAAATACTCACATGTACCTATTAATTCTTTAATTAACATAACGAGGGCATTAATACTCTCTTAAATAGATTACGGGCACCCGATATTCGGATGGACTGCAGCCTCAAATATAAAGAAACTTCAACCACCATACCACGCAGCTGCACGCAGATCCATCTACGCCTTTTCGACCTCTCCGACCAAGTGCATTCTAGAGGAGTCCGAATTACCCAGCATCATCAACAGAATAAAGGAAACTACAACCCGACTCATACCCAAATTATAGACCACTCCAAATCGGTTATTAGCTGACGACTTCAAAAACACATTCAGAGAAAGAAGGAGATACAAATGTCCTTCTACTCTCCGGATATGCGCCAACTTTAGCAAAGAATTGGACCTACCCCCACCGAACCGGTTTAGATCGACCGGGCCATCTCCACCCTGGTCTCGGAGCCAACCTAACATCAACACCAAACTACGAGTCTCAACAAAGAATCATACTCCCAGTTCAGTACATCGCACCCGATTTCAAAACGAAAAAGAACTCCTCGGTGATAAACATTGGCTTTATACTGACGGATCCAAGATTTCGGAATCAACTGTTACGTCGGTGTTGTCGTGGTGCCTCAGTCCTTGGGGGACATATGGCTGAGGAAGTGGTCGCCCATATAGCAGACACGATTTGTGCAGCTGAGCTCGCCGGATTTGGGGTGGGTTCTTTGGACGCCACTATCCTCTCCAAACGTAATCAGAACAATTATTTACGTGCCTGAAAAATAGAAGAAATCGTTTGTCAGTCTGCCTTTCTGTCCACATTGCCCCGCAAGCATATTTATGCTTATGCGATCGGGCTATGTTTTGGCCGTTTTCCCTCCCCAATCGCAAACTTCGTGCGCCTTTGGATCGTCGCGGCCCGTGCAATACGATCCCCGTTTGTTCATGTCGTTCGTCAAAAGTTATGTAATTTTCTTGACCCAGTCTTCCAGTTGCACCAATGCCCCCCTTTTAATGGGTTTCTACCAATGCATTTTTGTTGTTTTAAGTTCACATTACATGTTTATTTTAAAGGTGGTGCAAGCGTGTATTGGACATTAAAGTGTGTCAATAGATGTTGTTATAGCTAGTTTGAATTGATTTAAATTGTGTAATTAATATTTAGGTGTATTTAGAATATAGTGTATTTTGGGAAGATAATATTTTGTCATATGGTATCTAGTGTATATGGGGCACGAATATATATATATAATTATGTCTGACAATATGGGGAAAAATGTCCCGTTGACTCACCCTCTGTTATTCCATCGTTGAGAGCTCTCGTTCCGGAGTT
>VNJZ01003809.1:0-12361 GCA_008042795.1 Drosophila asahinai
AAAAAATGTTATTTATATTTCACGCATAAGTGTATTTAAAGTGTGAAAAGTGTCCACAATATATGTAGACACAGTATTTACGCTAAGCACAATTTGACAAAAATTTTAAGCTTCACAGACCACTGTACCGCGACGAGCACACAGACAGGCGCTTGAATTTTGTGTATTCATAATTTGTCAGTGTGCGTGTTTGCTAGCATTTTGTATGGGAATTAGGCAAAACTTTAAAGATTTGTTGTGGCTAAACTAAGAGCGTCCCCAACATAATTTTGATACCCAAATGCTAGTTGAAGTACCCCCTATCTATGTTTTTTTTTTTTTTTTTTTTTTTTTTGGAAGGGGCTTTGTTAATAGAGAATTACCGAAATTAATTACATAAAGAAACAAGAAGCAAACAATAAAATGTTATCTTTATTTTATACCTAATTAAAGGATCCATTACCTAGTTTTCTTGAAATTCGACCTTAAAATTGCTCAAATTTCATAAAAATGTTGTGTTGTGTTGAAAATTAAAAATTTGTCAACTTTTCAACAATCTTTAAAAAAAATCGTAGGCTATACACATTTTGCATTTGTAATATTTAAACAATTACCTATAAGATTTAAACGCCGTTTGTTCCAGAGGTCCCATAGTGCGCTGGCTGAAATTGAACCATCGCACAGTGGGGTAACAGAGACCAAAATAAGGATCAAATCAACTAAGCGTGATTGAGGAGCCATTGTAATTTTGGCTTATCAAAATTAATTCGCTTATAAAAAAAAAAATAGTTACCGATACACGGCAATAACTAAAAATTAAGCTATTCTAATAAAATTGTATAGTTTGAAGTAAGTATTTACCAGCTTTTGCCTGACTGTTCACATTTTTCTTTGTATTAATAACTTAACATATTAAGAAAACAACATTTTAAGCTACAATTGATTTAAATTAATTAGGTTTTCTACTCACAGGAGATAGTTTGGTAAAGGATCCTTAGTTTCTTAAACTTATACCATTAACTCATTTACTATAAAAGTAAAGCAAAAAAAGTTGCCAGATTCTAGTTCTGCGACCAAAATTGTTATAGAAAACGATTTAAGTTTGGAAAATTATCTCTGTAAAAGGTACATACAAGATTAAAAGGTTTCGAGAAAAATCGTATTTTTTGAGGTTAGGAAACTGTTAATCGATTTTCTCAAAAAAGGCACAAAAGGGCACCTCTATTTTGATATATATGAAAGTTTATATTAAATAGTATTTGTCACTAAAATATGAAGACGGCGAAACCCGGCACTTCCGAGAATTCTCTATAGTTCTGTAGAAATAAAGCTTAATTTAAGGTTTAACAAAAATATTTTTTAAAAATATAATATAAAAAGGTTTAAGCATTATATGATAATTAAAATTAGTTTATACGTCAAATATTTTGATGGCATACCAAAATTTTTAATTATTTAAGCAGGTTTTTTGAAACATAGATATATATATATGAAACATATAAATGTTTTACAGAAAATGAAAGGGCATTTTATGTACTTTAAGTTGGCATCAAGAATTTTGGCGAAATTGTAAATTTTTGTTAAACATTAAGCGCCAAAACTGGCTTTATTACCCCACTGTGCATCATTCTCCCGGTCGCAAGCTGACATTTACCCGCTGAGCTATCCGTTTGTTTTATCTTTGTTTTAGAGCATTGAAACCACTTTAATTTTATAAAACAACTCGAGCTTAAAAACTTGTGTTTTACTACTTTATGGTTTTCCCGCTAGCTTAGCGGGAAACCAGCTGAATAAGCTAGATTTCCCACGACCATAACTTCTAAACTACTAAGGCTATAGGAAAATGTGATACATAAGGTAGTAGCAATCCCATAGCCCTCTCTAAATATTATATACATATATTCCTTATATTTCTTATGATTGGCTTAAATCTATAATCATATTCTATAGCTGTCATATACTTGAACACTGCGCTCCTAAATAAAAATAAAACGAGAAAGAATGCTAACTTCGGTAAACCGAAGTTGGTATACCCTTGCAGTCTGCAATTGGATCATTGAAAATCGAACCATTATAGTAATGGTGAAAAAATATAGAATTTTGTAAATTGTACATTTTACATGTAGAATTTTACATTTTCATATAAATCAACCGATCGCTTCTATGGCAGCTATATGATATAGTGGTCCGATCTTAATGAAATAAAAATCGTAATTCTAGAAACATAAAAAAACTGCTATATCTCAAAATTTATAGAAATACGTTGAAAAACAGAGAAGTTAAAATTTTTTGTACATTAATTTCGCCATCATTCCTATGGCAGCTATATGATATAGTAGTCCAATTTCGACCGTTCCGACATACGTATATACTGCGTGCTGAAGAAATAAGAGTATGCTGAAAATTTCAGCTCGATAACTCAAAAACTGAGAGACTAGTTCGCGTAGAAACCGGCAGACGGACAGACGGACAGACAGACAGACGGACATGGCTAGATCGACTCGGCTGGTGATGCTGATCAAGAATATATACACTTTATGGGGTCGGAGATTCCTCCTTCACTGCGTTGCAAACATCTGGTCAAAATTATAATACCCTCTGCAAGGGTATAAAAATGCATCGTTTCCGATGCATTTTCGATACGTTGCGCAGGTGGGTGTCCATTGGTTTACTTTTCTGCTGCCCCGTTTCGATCATTCCGGTTTAATTTTGGTTGTTTTTGTATTTTTATGTCAATTCGTTACTAAACCATATTAAATTCAAAAGTTTTATTATAGTAAATCTATTGCATTTGTTTGTGCCGTTCACTATGGCTAGACGCCCCATAGTGAACGGCACAAATAAATATCGCGACCAAATGAAATTTTTTTTAAGATATTCAAATTTGTGCATATGCCATTTTAATGATGATTAAATTTTGCATATAAGTCTGAAATAAAACGAATATGCGTTGATTATATCTCCCACAACATTCTTTTTCGTAGCTTTGGAACAAATTTTGAGAAATTCTTGAATTCAAAGTGAAGTGATTAAAACTTTAAGATTGGACCTTTCCAATAATTTTTATAAGAATGAAAACTATAATACATTATATTTTCTATTTGTGTTTATATTTTAAATAAATATAAAAAATAACAGTTTTATTGATATTGTTGGACATTAAGTAGTGAACGCCGTTGAGTTCTGTTGTTAAACTACTTTTAAATAAATCTTTCAATATTAAACTTAAAGTCATAAAAAATTGGCCTGTCCTTTTGTGCCTTTTCTGAGAAAATCCTCATTTAGTTACCGAAGATATTCTGCTCAATTCAAATCTCGTCAGCCCCGCAATATGAATCCTTAGTACATATGTATGCCTAATGAGCTGTTTTGCGGCATGAGCTTCTGGTTGAGTTTTCTTATCAAATTTGTAGTCCTTGACCCAGAAATAATTGAATTCTTACTTCTATCAACTGGACAATATACTGAGAAAGTTCAAGAAGCACGAAAAAAGGGCTTCACACATTTTCGATAACATCTTTTAGGAAAGTACATTCGAGAAAACTGAATTAATCTTAGACTTATTTTAAGAGTCCTCAAAAAAACTACATAGCATGACGAAGGATCTTGACTTGTTATAAATTACACCTAAGGAACAGCACGAGTATAAAAATATGTTTCATTGTTTTGAGAGTGATAGTATATTAACATGTTGGGTGTATAATATTGTATAGATATAAAATATAGTCTTTTTATTTTAATAAAACTTAAAGCATTCTTATAATATTGAAAACTTTTCGAGATTCTAAAAAATTTTATTAAAAAAAGTTAAAAATGTGGCAGTTTGGCCACATCTTAATAAAATTAAAACCGCAATTAACATAAAGTCGCCCGATTTTTACAATTCTTATTTTAAGAATGTAATTAAATAAAAAAAAAACGAGATAGAAAGCTAACTTCGGTAAACCGAAGTCGGTATACCCTTGCAGCCTACAGTTGAATCATTGAAAATCGAACCATTTTAGTAACGTTGAAAAAATATAGAATTTTGTAAATTTTAAATTTTACATGTAGACTTTTACATTTTCATATAAATCGACCAATCGCTTCTATAGCAGCTATATGATATAGTTATTCGATCTTAAAAAAATGAAAACCGTAATTTTAGCACCATAAAAAACTGATATATCTCAAACTTTATAGAAATACGTTAAAAAACAGAGAAGTTACGATTTTTTGTACATTAATTTCGCCATCATTCCTATGGCAACTATAGTATATAGTAGTCCGATTTCGGCCGTTCTGACAGATATACTTCGCGCTAAAGAAATAAGACTATGCTAAAAATTTCAGCTCGATAGCTCAAAAACTGAGGACTAGTTCACGTAGAAACCGACAGAAAGACGAACAGAAAGAAAGACAGACGGACATGGCTAGATCGACTCGGCTGGTGATGCTGATCAAGAATATATATACTTTATGGGGTCGGAGATGCCTCCTTCACTGCGTTGAAAATATCATGGCAAATTATAATACCCTCTGCAAGGGTATAATTATGTCAAAGTTGGTACTTGATATTCGAATAAATAAATTAATTAATGCAAAAAAACAGAAGAAAATATATATTTTTTATTCTAAAGAACTAAAAGCTAACTTTTTAAAAATACCTCATACAAGTTTTTTTCTACAGGACTCTGCTGATTTAAGTCTCGGTGAGAATCTTAGCTGCTTTTTCTATTTACAATGGCTGGTTAAACAGAATTTGAATATAATTATTTCTATCGGTAAGCTTGTCAAAAAAGGGTTTATAGAAAAAAGTAACTGACCCGAGGTCTGAACCCAGATTTCCACATCCCCCGATCGAGAATCACACTTTAAACATATAAGCTAAGGCTCCGAATAATTGCATCAGGCTTAATGAGGCTTCGCTATCAAGCAGCGGCAAAATATAAAATAAAGTTTGGATAAGTTGCTTTGCAATTGCTTGCTTGCAACTGCAAACTACTTTCGTACGACAAGGATGACGAGTTCTTGGAGCTGCTTATCGCATTTGCTGCCACCACATTTGTATACAAGAAAGCGTAAATCACCATGAGTCTGAGCGGTTGTAAGTAATAAATAGTAATAATCAAAGACGACAACTGAATCTATACTGAGTTACAGACTCGTCATGGTAGTTTTTGGGGAAAAAACGTTCCAGAAAATTCAGATGAATTTTTTAAAAAGAGTTTTCGCGTGGAAAGAGCACTTCGCTACGTTGCACTATGGGGCCTCTAGAAAAAACGGCGTTGCAAAAATCAAAAACTTTAATTTCACGTTCGATATTTTGAATAAACACATCTTATAAATAATTGTTTAAATATTACAAATGAAAGATATCAATAGGCTCCGTTTTTTTTTTTTAGAATAAAAAGTTTACCAATTTATCAATAAAAAAAACTCACAATTTTCAACCAATTTGACAATATTTCAGGAAGATTTTCAAGAGAACTAGTTAATGGATTCTCAATTTTTTGTTTTTGTTTATTAATGTACTTATAAGGTATACAATATAATACACATTTTGCTGTTTGCTTTTTGTTTCTTTAGGTAATTAATTTTTTACTAAGTGTCCATATTTTCACTATTTTTCAATATTGATGGAAAATAACAAAATTGTACATTTTTGTACATTTGCCATATTTTTGTGAAATGTTCCCTGAATATTTCTTAATCGAATTCAATAGAGTCTTGATGCAGCTTTCTGCAGCGCCCTTACACCTCGAGACAAAATAACGTAAAAAAATTCCAGTTCCAGAAATTGTTTTTCGTGCAGCCCGGGTAAAATCCCTGATTAACGTACGCCTGCTGAAACAAAACGAAAAATAAGAAAGTAATCTAACTTCGGTAAACCGAAGTTTGTCTACCCTTGCAGTCTGCTATTCGATCATTAAACATCGATCCATTTTAGTAATGCTAAAAAAAATATCGAATTTTGTACATCTTACATTTTACATTTAGAATTTTAAACTTTTATATAAATCGACCGATCGCTTCTAGGGCAGCTATATGATATAGTCCGATCTTAAAAAAAATGAAAACCGTAATTCTAGAACCATAAAAAACTGCTATATCTCAAAATTTATAGAAATACGTTTAAAAGCAGTGAAAGGTGTTGTCAAACACTGTACCTTTAATCTATTAGACATCCGGCCAAACATTTTAAAAAATGTCTCATTTTACTTAACTTTAAAAATTCACAATAAATCTATTTTTCAACGGGTTTCTGGAGTTGTAGGCCTGTTTAATACTTTGGGCGATATACTTTATAAACGAGAAAGAAAGCTAACTTCGGTAAACCGAAGTTGGTATACCATTGCAGTCTGCAATTGGATCATTGAAAATTGAACCATTTTAGTAATGTTGAAAAAACATCGAATTTTGTACATTTTACATTTTACATGTAGAATGTTACATTTTCATATAAATCGACCGATCGCTTCTATGACAGCTATATGATATAGTGGTCTGATCTTAATGAAATTAAAATCGTAATTCTAGAACCATAAAAAAATACTATATCTCAAAATTTATAGAAATACGTTGAAAAACAGAGAAGTAAACATTTTTATACCCGGTACCCATAGGGTACAAGGGTATTATAAGTTTGTGCCAACCGAGAATGTATGTAACAGGCAGAAGGAGGCATCTCCGACCCCATAAAGTATATATATTCTTGATCAGTATCACCAGCCGAGTTGATTTAGCCATGTCCGTCTGTCCGCCTGTCCGTCCGTGTGAAACAACAGATCTCAGAGACTATAAGAGCTAGAGTTACCAAATTTGGTGACAACATTGGAATCTGTTGCACGCAGATCAAGTTTGTTTTAAAATTTGTCCACGCCCACTTTCGCCCTCAAAAATCATAAAAAACGTTAAATAAGCTATACTCGTTTTTTCGGGTTAAAGTTAATAAATACAAAAAATGAATAAAATAGAGCGGATGCTTCCTGAAAGTTTCAGTAAAATCGGATGATAAACATGGGAGATATTAGCAATAAGGTTAGAATTTTAACACACCGCCCTAAGGCACTGCTGTTGCAAGCTATAGCCGACAGGTGGCGCATTCAAGCCTTGGCCGTGCGATATAATGGCGCCAGCTGCAGAATAAATGACAAAAGAATATAGAAAGAAATGACAAAAAATAACATAATTAATTTTTTGACGCCGATCGAGCGGGTTTTTATGTTTTCCTATAAAATGTATGATTCATATTTAAGTATGACATTAAATTGATAAGGTCGGGAGCTAATTCGAGAGGCGATTTATTTTAAGAAGTATCGAAGTAGACTATTATAATGTATGTACAATTTTTAATTGCCTTTTAGTGTGAAGCGCAAACGTTTAGGTACCGGGTATCTCACAGTCGAGCACAGTCGACTGTAGCTTTCTTACTTGTTTTATTTTGTAAACTGGTGTTATCTGTCACATGCTTTTTATACCCATGCAGAGGGTATTAAAATGTTACCATGATATTTGCAACGCATTGATCAGCATCACCTGCCGAGTCGGTCCAGCCAATTCCGTCTGTCTGTCTGTTTCTACGCGAACTAGTCTCTCAGTTTTTGAGCTATCGAGCTGAAATTTTCAGCATAGTTTTATTTCTTTAGCACGCAGTATATATGTGAGAACGGTCGAATTCGGACCACTATAAATTTAAAAAAAAAATCACTTCTCTGTTTTTAACGTATTTCTTTAAATTTCGAGATATAGCTGTTTTTTACGGTTTAAGAACTACGGTTTAAATTTTTTTAAGATCGGACAACTATATAATAAAGCTGCCATAAAAGCGATCGGTCGATTTATATGAAAGTGTAAAATTCTACATGTAAAATGTAAAACTTACAAAAATCTATATTTTATCAACATTACTAAAATCGATTGATTTTTAATGATCCAATTGCAGACTGCAAGTGTATACAAACTTCGGTTTACCAAAGTTAGCTTTCTTTCTTCTTAAATTATGCGATTATCTTACTTGGTTTAAAAGTTATTAATTTTGCAACGAAGAAACTCAAATGGCCCCACTGTGCGTTGGTGGACGGATTACAGGAACTCAAGAAAGAAAGACACACATCTTAGGAACTCCATCCCATTAGATAAGCGTTTAGCTATCACCTTACTTACACTGGGGTCTTCAGCGGAGTACCGCACAATTGGAAGTTTTTTTGGATTGTCCCGTCCGATGGTAGGCAAGATTTTAGACTAGTTCAGCAGGGAGTTGTACAGAATGTACTTGCCTGGTGAATTCCTTACGCAGAAGAAGATAGAGGAGTGCGTAAAAGGATTCGAGGCTCACGGGTTTCCTCAATGCTTTGGTGCAATCGGTAAGACATTATGTGAATATATTAAATAAAATATGTCTTAAAAGTAATATTGCAGATGGAAGTCATATAGATATTCACCCACAAGCCGCTGAAGCAGTTGACTGTTACAACGACTCGCAGCTTTATGAGTGTTCTACTCTGAATTGTGGACTCTACTGATCTATTTCAGGCAAACACGAAGTGCTTGGGTGGAACTGACAAACAACCTAGAAGAGGAACGCCCACAGCCAGAGCCAATTAATAGTTCCAACGACTTCGACGGCCATCCGGAAACTATTAGAAAAGCCATATCAAATAATATAAAATCAAAACATTCATAAATTTAACTTGATGTTTTCTTTATTTTTAGGGTTAGGTTATTTGGCGCGAAAGAAAAGTATAGGTAAGAGAATGCGAGGAAACTACCCTCCACCATATAGACTAATAGAGCGTAGCTCGGTTGCTATCTTGCATGTGTGGGTTAAGATTATTGTTTTTAGTTTAGAAAGGGTATCTACAGTTGAGGTTATTTTGTACAAACCATTATAATTAGCACATAGTACTCTAAAGGGTTCTTGCTTTTCATACGAGGTTCTACAGTGGTGCACAACTAAAGGCAAGTAGGATCTGGAGGTTCTACATGGTACGTGGAAATTCAACTGCCCCAAAAGATCGGTGCTTTCCACTTCACCATGGATCAGGTTATACATAAAGACAATACCTAGATCCGTTCTACGGTTTGCTAAGGATGGTAGGTTAATTAGGAGAAGTCTACTAGAATAAAAACCTAAGATTTGCATCCCAGTTTAAGCCACGAAGAGCGAAAAGTAAAAAGTTATTTTGAACTGACTCAATGCTGTGGACGTCCCACTGGGGTCTCCAAACGCAAGATCCATATTCTAGAATAGGACAAACTAACGAAATATATAAATTCTTCGTGACGTAGGTGTCATCGTATTCTTTCGACCACCGTATAATAAATCTAAGCACACTTCTGGCTTTATTTACAATGCATGAAATATGATCAATAAACTCCAGTTTAAGATCTAGGCGGATACCCAAATCGTCAACTAGAGTGATCATTTCCAGAGAGCAGCAGTTCAGCGTATAGGTCGCAAGCTTGGGTGAGAATGTAATAAGCTTGCATTTGGAGCCATTTAGGTTTAATAAGTTTGCGCCATTTTTGAAAGTTTTTAAGATATGTCCTAGAATCAATCTGTGATATTAAATCCAATGCAATTGGCATGGACAAACTAAACCCGAAATTTTTTACATTAATTCTTCCGAAAATATTAAAACATATCACACATATAATAAATACAGCACTAACGACTTCAACATTTCCGGATGACTGGAAAGTGGCAAAAATTATCCCAATACCAAAAAATGGAAATGAGTACAGGCCAATATCCATACTACCGTTTCTCTCAAAAGGTTTTGAGAGATTAATGGCCAAAAAAATAAACACCTTTCTTGACCTAAACGGAATATTAGACACAAGGTAATCTGGTTTCCGTAAGAACAGAAGTTGTACGACAGCAATACTAAAAATAGTAGAGGACATACGAAACAAAATAGATAACAGTGAGGTAACTTTTTTAACACTCCTTGACTACAGTAAAGCATTTGACACGGTTAACCACGAAATACTTTTAAGTAAGCTTAAAAACCAGAGTAATTTTTCAAATACGGCTGTCAAATTAATCAGATCCTACTTGACTGGCAGAAAGCAGGCTATTGTAGCAAATGGGAATGAGTCGGACTTGGTATCTATTAGCCGGGGGGTCCCGCAGGGATCCGTGTTAGGACCGCTTTTATTCTCCCTTTATGCAAACGACCTTCCAAAAACCTTATTAGCATGTAATGTACACATGTATGCTGATGACGTACAAATGTATGTTAGTCGTCCTTTGAGTAAAATTCATGATTGTGTTGATTTATGTAATGCTGACCTATAGCGTGTCTCAGAATGGGCGAAAGTCAATGGCTTAGCTATAAACCCCTCTAAATCGAAGTGTCTTATAATATATAAAAGAAAGTTACAAACGGAACACTTGGACAAACTTATTATAGACAATCAGACAATTGACTATGTTGAAAAGGCGGATAATCTGGGAATAACTTTTAATAGGACTTTAACATGGAATGACAAAGTAAATAAAATATCTGGTAAAATATGCGGACTGATGAGGCAACTTAAAGTAACGAAATCTTTTCTGCTTGCAAGAACAAGATATTTGCTAGCAAAATCATTCTTAATAACAACACTGACATATGGTATAGAGATATATGGAAATACTGATATGGCCAGTCAACAAAAGATAAAAGTATCGTTTAATAATATATCTAGGTTCGTTTATAATATAGGATGATTTGACCATGTTACCGTTTATACAAACAAGCTACTTAATATGCAATATAAAAGCCTGATTCAATTTAAAATATTAAAGCTTTTGCACAAAGTTATATCAACCAAGCAGCCATCATACCATTTGATTTATTGAACTTTGCATCGTATAGGCGAACAAAAAACTTAAAGAATATTAAATGCAAACTTGAGAGTTCTAAAAAGCATTTCTATTACAACGCTATAATTCTCTGGAATAATTTACCACATCATATAAAAGTAATAACAAGCACACACAAATTTAAAACTAGTTTAATGAAACACTTTAAAAATATTTAAAATATTTAATACAAACAAACACTGTACTGTACAATGAATTGTTAATCACAAATTTTTATTTTTTCTTTTACTTATTCATTTAATTAAAGTCTTTCTTTTTATATAAATTTAAATTGTAAATTAGTATTAAGTACCAATTTTTGAAAATTAATGAACGCTGTATACTGTATACTGACTAGTGCATTAAATTAAGGATATTATAATACTTGTAGCACTAGGAAGTAAGCAATAATAAATTATAAAATTATTATAAATTATGTTTGCAAATCCGACTGGCTAGCGCCGTCCTTCTTTTGCACGCAAAGAAGGGAATGATTTACGGAGTCAAATGCTATACTGAAATCAGTATAGATCACATCTGTCTGCAAATTTTGTGGAAAGCCCCTCATAATGAAAGAAGTGAGCTCCAAAAGGTTAGTTGTCGTTGATCTTTGTTTAACAAATCCATGTTGGCATGGAGAAATTACTGATTTACAAATGCTACAAATGGGGAGTAATTACGTTTACAGGCCCTCGGCAGAATACACACAGCCTGGTATTCCATCGGGACCTGGTGAATAAACCGGCTTGACACGTTGAAGATGCAAAAGAAGGGAGCTTTCGTTTAACTTAGGACTAAAAATTAGGTTTGATTTGGGCATGTTATAAGAATAGGTCTGGTTTGAACAGGATGGCGGAGAATAAGAAGCTTGAAAAAACTGAGGAAAAAGATCGGCGATTGGCTGATCATTGTTTTGCCGTCGTATTTTCAAATGAAAGCGAGGAAGGATGTGTAATAAGCTTACGTTTAGTTTTGACAAAATTATAAAACTGTTTTGGGTCCTGCGCGAACTGAACCCTACAACGAATCAGATAGTTTTTATAACGCTGCGCAGGCTGGCATAAATCCTCCAACAAAACCCTCCACGAGGGTGCCGCCTGGGCAATCGGCACTGTATTATCCCAGATAACGGTGTAACGAGCTGATTTCCTGGGTTTAGCTCGCAACGATTATGTGCGGCTAGCTCAGTCGAGATCGTGTGCTCGTCCCACCAAATTTATATTAAACGTGATGCCCGCCCAGAGAGAACGCTTCGGGTTAAGTTAATCTTCAGGTGTTTATTGCACTTTAATCGGATATTTCTGATATAATTTTTGCTGCGTCTGCTCCTTCCGGGTGCGGCTGCACTCCTTTCTGGCCCGTCTCTCGGTTATCTCGCTGCCGAAGCTAGCAGGGTGTATCGCCCAGCCGGAGCCAAGCCACCCCGAACGCCCACTTCGCGACCTCACCGCAAAGCTAGCAGAGTGTATCGCCCAGCCGAAGCCTAGCCACTCCGAACCCCCGCTTTGCAGCTTCCAGCACAGAGCTAGCAGGATGTATCGCCCGGCAAAG